>NW_021024973.1:1691556-1751788 GCF_004153795.1 Camellia sinensis
GCACGAGTCAGGGTTTCCTAAATTCTCCCAAAACAAAATATTTAGGTGGCGACTCTGTATCTGGCAAAGCAGTCCATGTTTGGCACTTCTTTCTAAAAATCTGTTTTCAAAACGATTTGTCGGATTTGGACTCTTTGGTGATTTATCAGTCTTGCATTGCATTTTGCGAGACTAGATTCAGAACCGTGACAATTTGAGTTCGAACTGTAGTGAGCCCCATATGAACAAAGCGGAATTCCCTCTCGGGACGTCCGGGGACGTCTACTGTTTCTGGCGACTCTCCTGGGGAGTTAGAGAACTTGACTCGAACCCATGATATCTTGTTTTGTTCACACTTATGTGTTTCTTTACATTGCATTTACATTGGTGCGCCTAGGACACCGTGTTTGCCGTATGCTATTTCTGAACGGTTTGTTGGAGGCTCACTTCGAGAAGCGTGCCATAAGGCTGACCGGTTGCGGGCTCTGCCACGACGGGAACACAAATCCCGATTTTCACCGGGGAGCCCTTTTGACCATTTGACCTAGTGTATATTCGGAATCTATAGTGACCATTCCAAACTAGGACAGGTTGCTTACCTGATCATAGGTTGTTTGAAACCGCTGCATGCGTAGTGAAACCCTAGTTCCTGACAAAATAGGACAGGGAAACCCTACCCCAACATAGGGGTGTTTTGGCTCTCACTTGTTTGCTATGTGCTTTTAGAGTGCGTCTCTATAAGAATGCATGTATCAATGTGCAAGTCTGAGTATCAGGCCTGCGGGCATCAGTATTTGGAAGAATCAGTTTTACCTGAGGGTATCAGTTTACAGGGTAGAATTTTGGGCAGAATTCTGTAAGGAGCGCAGTCATTCAGCTTCGCTCATGATGGTCCTGGTGAAATCAGGCTGAGATGCTGTCTGTTTTCTCTTTTGCTAAGTAGTCTTGGAACCATAGCTTCAGAAGGGTCTGATATCCCTTGGGTACTCTGGACCTGTGTTGTTATGTGATCAGGGGATGAACCACCTGCAGGCGGCACTCATTTTACTCCAGATGTGGTGTATGGCACGCACTGTTTTGAGCATTTATGAATGCTGGTTTTTGTACTTTCTGACTTGGGTATTGAGTCTGTCTTGTTGTATCGAGTCAAACCTGTTGAGTCTGTCTTGTTGTATCGAGTCAATCCTGTTGAGTCTGTCTTGTTGTATCGAGTCAATCCTATTTTGTTAGAGTCGGGTGATTCCAGGGGTGTTCCCTCGGGCATCACAGTCTTGTTTTGTGTTTGTCTTTTTGCTTTCTCTTGAGTCTGTTTTTGTCTTGGAGCCAGTTACGCCAGAAGTTATGAATGGAACAACAGTGAATTTTCACACTCTTGTGTTTGCTTCTGCCTTGCGCCTGTTGTGCCAGCAAATTTGAGTGAAACGGTAGTCCATCTCACCTGCTCTTCTACACCTTTAAATTATTGCATTAACCTAAGTTTTTCAAAACTTTTTGAACACTGCGGTGAAAACAAAGAGGAAGGAATTCCTCAGGTTTTGCAAAATTTGATCAACTGAGAGAAAGAGAGGCATGCTAAGCCCTTAATGAATGAGATCATGCTTATTAGTGTGAGTACTGAGAAGGACCCTGGCTTGATCTAGATTGGTTCTGCACTGTCTTCAGTGCGAGCGATTCGTCGCTTTCTTAAAAAAATTTCAAAAAATGTTTTGCGCCGTCCTGCGAAGACTTGTGTGGAATCGCTCTTGAGATTGTGCAGCTTAGGATCACTCTCAGCCTCGAGACTCGACCCCTCGCTTTCAAACCTCGAACTTGAACTCGAACTCAGAAAGTTCAAAGGTCAACCATAATGTGAGGCCTGCGTGGCCAGATTTGAAGCAGCCCACGAACTAGGGGCAAGAAAAGATTAAGAAGATCAGATCTCATCAAAAGAAGCTTGTGAAGCTAGATTAGGAACACCCCTCGAACTAGGGGCAAAAGATATCAGATTGTGCTCGACGAGCTGAGGATGGATCATTCCGCAAATCAACGAAGATCGGCAAGAATGCCAAATCCTAGAAAGGAAGAAAGAAAAAAGTTTGTTGCTGAAGGATAACCGAGTTCCTATCCACAACACTAGGGGCAAATTCAGCCCCCCATTGGATGAACTCCTGCATCGTCAGCGAACAGTAGCCATTCGCCTAGATTCAGATGACTTCAGGATCTCAAAACCATTTGACATGGACAAAGCTACATTTTTACCATTGAGAGGCTCGCTGGGCCGAAAACCCGGAAGGGCGACCCAGGCAAAAGTTAGAGCAAAGAAAAGAACAAGAAAAAAGAAAAAAGAGAAAAAATGCAAAGATAAAAAAAATAAAAATGAAAAAAGAAGAAAAGAAGAAAAATAAAAAAGAAAAAGAAGAGAAAGAGAAGAAATGAAAAGAAATGAAAAAAGAAAAGAAAAACATAGCTCGCAAGGTTGAAAACCCGGAAGGGCGGCCTTGGCAAAAGTTAGAGCGTAAAAGGAGAGGTTAATACCCGAGTGTAGCTTAACCGGAACTACGTAAGGCTTGATTCCCATGTTTGGGATACGTAGGCAACTTCATCCTGAAGTCCAGCCACAAACACTTCCAAATTGATTATGTCTATGTAATGGTTTTGATCATCTTTGCCTTATCTGTATCCAAGAGTTTGGTTATGTTCGTCACTCTGAGGACTAACTACAATGCACTGTGGCGCCATTCAAACAAGGGACAACTTTTCATTGCCATTCAATGTGCTGCGGTGCCTTTCAAACAAAGGGCAACTTTCCGTTGTCATGTAGTGTCCTTCAGCCAAGGGACAGTTTTCCTTCCGATCTGAGGTTGTGCATCTCAAGAGTAAGTTCTGTGCTTGTTGAGTAGTGGCTGTTTGCCAAAATGGTTTTTGATAATTTTTACTAAGGTTGACTGATTCTCTTGAAAATTATCCAATTTTTCCAAAACTGGACCATTTCTTGGATCCAAAAAAGAAAAATTTTCAGTGCTCATAGCCTAACTTGCATGATTTCAAATCAGAAAATTGAACAAGCATGTTAATCTAACTCTCATTTTGGTCAAAATTGTTTTAGTAGAAAGCCAAAAACAAGAAATGGTCAAAATGATGAACTAAAGGCACAGTTCAGTCAGGTGTTCTGTCTTTTCCCCTTTATCAACGCACTTGCCAGAAGGGCATTCTACTTGCTGGAAAGGGCACCGTATTCGCCAGAAAAGGGCACCACTGAAGCTGACCGCAAAAGGGCAAAAAGCTCTCACATCCTCCAAGCAACGAGGTATCAAGCCAAGTATGAAGCACGAACTGAAATGGATCAAGATATTCCGCTTCCTCATCTAGACAGATCTGATCATGTTCAAACTCCCCAGCAAAGCATCATCAACCGATGTCAACTGCAAATTTGCTACACACCCCATCTTAGTGCAACCCCTCTGTGGGAGGAACTTACTAGCTGTGAGCGGACGAAAGAGAATCTAGGAGCATGCTAGGGGCAAGAGCTCGCAATTTCTTGTTTATCCATCAACCACCCAGGGGAGGGATAAAAAATGAGAGATTGAAGAATAGAGAGATATGCGCTGAGAGAAAAAGTGAGGAAAAAGGCTTTTTCAGAAAACTAGAGATTGAGTGCCAAGTGATGTGAGAATCACAAGTGAGAAAGGGTGGGAAACAATACCCGGTGAAACAGGCTCCTTATGCACGTCTGAGTGTCGTGTCTTTTTGTTTTATCTCGATTCTTGTTTTGAGTTGTCTCGAGTGTTACTCGATGTGTTTAGGTTGTTTACCTTTTGTTTTCCGTTGTTGAGTCGTAGTGCGCTGTGTTCAGTTGTAGGCTCAATACCCGGTTAAGAACTCATCTCTCAATTTCAAAAATAAAATCGTTTTGTGCTCCAAGTGCCATACCATTCTCCACATTTGTGCAAAACAAGATTCTTTCTTTCATAAATCACAAGGGTTCAACCCAGGTCATGAGAGAACAGTAGTACAAGGACCCATCTGAAGCTATATAGGTTTCGGGCTGCAAAGCAAGAGAAAAGAGGGAAAATTTGGAGCATCTTAGCATGTTTCAACTTCAACAAATTTCGAGACTACATTCTAGGTGCATCTTGTCAGGCCAAGGAGTATGAGTGTATCTTGACCCCAAGCTTAAGCCTGCTTCAAGTCAGAATGGGTCGTGTCTTTTTGTTTTATCTCGATTCTTGTTTTGAGTTGTCTCGAGTGTTACTCGATGTGTTTAGGTTGTTTACCTTTTGTTTTCCGTTGTTGAGTCGTAGTGCGCTGTGTTCAGTTGTAGGCTCAATACCCGGTTAAGAACTCATCTCTCAATTTCAAAAATAAAATCGTTTTGTGCTCCGAGTGCCGTACCATTCTCCACATTTGTGCAAAACAAGATTCTTTCTTTCATAAATCTCAAGGGTTCAACCCAGGTCATGAGAGAACAGTAGTACAAGGACCCATCTGAAGCTATATAGGTTTCGAGCTGCAAAGCAAGAGAAAAGAGGGAAAATTTGGAGCATCTTAGCATGTTTCAACTTCAGCAAATTCCGAGATTACATTCTAGGTGCATCTTGTCAGGCCAAGGAGTATGAGTGTATCTTGACCCCAAGCTTAAGCCTGCTTCAAGTCAGAATGGCAGTCCAAACAACACATATGGTTTTAACATGCAGATGTTATCTCTTGCCAATATAAACAGGGTGTACCATTTTCGAGCTGAGAGTGTTGCAAAGCCATTTGAGAGATAAATCGGAGGCACCAGAGTACATGTTTGATGCCCCTCTATTGCATAGAATGTGCACTTTTATATAGACTTCTGTTACATGCGTGTCACGCATCGTTATGATTCATACATAGAATATGCTTGCTTTCAATTCCTTATAGAATATGCTTTGCTTTCAATATTGCATAGAATATGCTTTCCATGCTGCATAGAAAATATCCCCTTACTTGCACAGAAGATGCATTTTATCGCACTTCTTTTGTGCACATTCCTCGCACTTTCTGGTGCATTGTATCTTTCTCGCACTGTCTTGTGCATTTTCACATTTCATAGCATTCGCACTGTCTTGTGCACTCGTGTTGCCTAACGCATCGCGCTGTCTAGCGCATCGCACTATCTTGTGCAATCGCACTGTCTTGTGCACTCGCATTGTCTAACGTATCGCGCTGTCTAGCGCATCGCACTATCTTGTGCAATCACACTGTCTTGTGCACTCGCGTTGTCTAACGCATCGCGCTGTCTAGTGCATCGCACTATCTTGTGCATTCGCACTGTCTTGTGCACTCGCGCTGTCTAGCGCATCGCACTATCTTGTGCAATCGCGTTGCCTAACGCATCGTGCTATCTTGTGCAATGGTACTATCTTGTGCACTCGCGTTGTCTAACGCAGCGCTGTCTAGTGCATCGCACTATCTTGTGCATTCGTACTGTCTTGTGCACTCGTGCTGTCTAGCGCATCGCACTATCTTGTGCATTCGCACTGTCTTGTGCACTCGCGCTGTCTAGCGCATCGCACTATCTTGTGCAATCGCACTGTCTTGTGCACTCGCGTTGTCTAACGCATCGCGCTGTCTAGCGCATCGCACTATCTTGTGCATTCACACTGTCTTGTGCACTCGCGTTGTCTAACGCATCGCGCTCTCTTGTGGATCGCACTGTTTTGTGCACCTTACATTGCATTGCATCATTCAGGCTATTTTGCGCACCTCAATCGCACTGTTTTGTGCATTGCATTTCAATCGCACTATTTTGAGTACCTCAATCGCACTGTTTTGTGCGCCTTACTTGCATCGTGCATGCATATTATCGCGCTATTTTGCGCATCGCGCTATCTTGCGCATCTCATCTGCACTTGTTAGTGCATTGCATTTTCATTCGCGCTGTTTTGCGCATCGCACTATTTTGTGTATTACATTGTTTCATTTGCGCTATATTGCGCATCGCACCTGCACTTGCATCGCATTGTATTACATTCGTGCTGTCCTGCGTAGTCTACCTGCACTTGTTAGTGCATTGCATTGTTATGCACTTTAACCTGCATTGTCGTACATTCCAATAACTTGCATTGCCATGCATTTCCTTACATGCATTATCATGCATACCACCCGCATTGTCATGCACTTTTCACTTGCGTCGACACGCACGTTTCGCCTCCACCTTCATTGTCATGCACTCTTCACTTGCGTCGACACGCATGTTTCGCCTCCACCTGCATTGTCATGGACTCTTCACTTGCGTCGACACGCATGTTTCGCTTCCACCTGCATTGTCATGCATTCTTCACCTACGTCGACACGCATGTTTCACTTTCACCTGCATTGTCATGCACTCTTCACTTGCGTCGACACGCATGTTTCATTTCCATTTGCATTGCCATGCATTTCTCTATCTTGCATTGTCATGCATATCTCATTTGCATTGTCATGAATTTCTCTACTGCATCATCTAGTATGTATATTGCATTGTACATAGCATGCATTACATACATTCATTGTATCTATTGCATTGTAGTTTGCATGCATTTACTGTATTATCCATCTATGGTTTGCGTCTTTCCATGTTGAGCTTGGTCTGGTATGTGCCCATACTTTTCACGTTGAAGCATGGTTATGATATTATGTGTACGCACCTAGTGTTGAGGGTGACGGCACCGTTTCCGTGTTAAACGTGGTTTGTGTGCGTCCATGCCTTTCCTAGGCAAGATTTGGTTTCGCCGCGTGCCTTATCCACTGCATCCATTGCATTTTTAGCTGGCGTGTATATTGCATTGTACATAGCACATATTGCATGCATTTACTACATTATCCATCTATGGCTTGCGCCTTTCCATGTTAAGCTTGGTCTGGTATGTGCCCATACTTTTCACGTTGAAGCATGGTTATGATATTATGTGTACGCACCTAGTGTTGAGGGTGACGACACCATTTCCGTATTAAACATGGTTTGTTTGTGTCCATACCTTTCCTAGGCAAGATACGGTTTGGCCACGCGCCTTATCCATTCCATTCATTGCATTTAGCTATTACATTGCATTACATATAGAATATATATTGCATTGTAGTTTGCATGCATTTACTGCATTATCCATCTATGGCTTGCGCCTTTCCATGTTGAGATTGGTCTGGTATATGCCCATACTTTTCACGTTGAAACATGGTTATGATATTATGTGTACGCACCTAGTGTTAAGGGTGACGGCACCATTTCCGTGTTAAATGTGGTTTGTTTGTGTCCATGCTTTTCCTAGGCAAGATACGGTTTGGCCGCGCGCCTTATCCATTGCATTCATTGCATTATAGTGCAGTGTGTTGCATCCAGCATTTAGGATCACGATCTTTCCTCAGCAGGTCATTCTTCACTTATATCATGCCACCCAATTACTTGTATTTTGTGTTCCGTCTCACACACAACATAGTTCTGCATGTGTACGCGCCTATTCCATTGATGGGATTGTGGTTTGAGGGTGTCGGCACCTTTTCTATGGTAGACGGAGTTTTATGTTGTATCTCCATCCTCTTCATGATATTTGTGTGGCTTTGTACTACTTGTGGTTTGATCATCTCAAATGCATTGCATATCATTTGCATTGTTTCAATACACTATATATTATTACATTATTTTGTAATATCGCATATCATTTTGCATCTTATACCTGCATTGTTATGCGTCACACCTAGGTTGTATTGTCTTGTATCCATACCGCATTGTTATGCGTCGCCCTTAGGTTGCATTGTCATGCACACTTCACTCGCGTTGTCACGCAGTTTTAGATTGCATTGTTATGCATATTGCTAACGATATTGTACCTGTTAAGTTTCCTTCTTTTACAGGCACGATATTATATGTGTAGTTCGTTTGAGACTGGTGTGACCAGACGAGCCGAACAGGTATTGTATTCTCCGTGTGAGACGTAGCGAGAATTGCATAATTCTCTAACATCCTTTCTACATTGTAATGTAGTTTGATTTCTGCTAGCTTAAAACTGTTGCATGTTATGCTTCGTTACAGCTTTCTTTGCACGATCATAAGCTATACTCAGCTTTGTGCATTGTTCTTGCATTTTGCCCCTGCCTTCGGGCGCATATCTTCATCTGTAGCTTGTATGCTTTGTCTAAGTCATCGGCCTTGTCAAAAATGGGTCGTCTCTGGGCTTTGACATTCACTCCCATCATTGTTATGACTTTCGAGTTCTGTCAAAGAGGGGCAACTGTAGACACCCCATTTTTGACCATCCTCAAGACTTCGACGTCATCGTTTGAACACTCGATGATTATCCATGTTCGTGTTCGTCTTGAGTTCTCGGAGGTTTCGGCCGCACGCCTTGCCTCGAGACCTCTCGACTTGTTTGTTTTGTGCTTGGTTGTAGACCAAACACTTGTGTGATTGCTTGTAAGGGCAGGGAATGGCTTGTTGGCCATCCCCACACCTCACCGGCCATGGCCTGAGGCCACCGGCCCTGTTTTCTTGCCATCGGCCAAAGGTGTTGGCCGGTCGGCATTATTTTTGGTCGACCGGCCATTGTTTTGATCAATCGGCTACTTTTTCTGGCCGAGGCCTTTTCTTGGGGAGGCTTGACCCTTCTGAACCTTTGGTTTAGCTTCTTGTGGGAGGCTTGACCCATTTGAACCCTTGTTTTAGCTTCTTGAGGAAGCTTGAACCTTTTGACCCTTCTTAGCTTCTCCAAGAAGCTTGACCCTTTTTAGCTTCTCCAAGAAACTTGACCCTTTTTTTTGGCTTCTTAAAGAAACTTGACCCTTTGCTCTAAGCTTCTAAGAGAAGCTTGACCCTTTCTTAGCTTCTTGAGGAAGCTTGACCGCTTTGCTCTAGCTTCCTCAAGAAGCATGACCCTTTTTGCTTTAGCTTCTAAGAGAAGCTTGACCCTTTTGCTCAAGCTTCTAAGAGAAGCTTGGACCGTTGTTCTTCTATAAGAGAAACCCTCTCCCTTATTAGCAAAGGTTCAGATTTTTGGCCAAGGCTCCATACACATATATCTCTCTCTATATCTCCTCCATTTTAGCTCAAAAGTGTAAGGTTCTTGGCCCCATTGCACTATAACTCTTAGCCTAATCCTTCCACCTTCGGTCTAAGCATCTTCGAGGCCATTTTCAGAGGCTAAGGGACTGGTTTTTTGGTCCAGAGCTGCTGGAGTTCTTGGCTACAAGGGTAACACTTCTTTTCCCTCTTTTATTCCCCATTTTTGCACAAGCTTTTAACCTGTCTTGCATGCTGTTTTGAGCTTAGTGTATAACTGATAAAAGTTCTGATTTTGCATGCTTTTGATCTTTGTTTAAGGTCACTTTTGTGTTTAGGGTTATTTACCCCCTTTTAGGCCTTGTTTGGCCTCTTTTTTGTGCCTTTTTTGTGAGTTTCGAGACCACCTTGTATTGGCCTTCTCACCACTGAAATCCCTCTCCTTGTTGTCTTGTTTGTTGGCATTTTTGGCCTTACAAAGGAGCCCATATTTGCATGCATCCTAAGCTTGGTTCAGGCCCTTTTTGGTGACTCTTAGGACCTGCCTAGCCTTTGTCCGTGGCTGGTTTGGTCCCCTTTTGTTTTCTTCTTGCATGTGTAGAGTAACCTCTTTCTTGGCTCATCAAAGGAGCACCCCATTCTAGCATGTGTTGACTATGTTTCAGTGAGTTTTTAGTCATATTTTGGCATGCCATGAATCCGTTTTTGGCTGGTTTGGTGGTCCCTCATTTGCTTCACATGCTTGTAGTGTAAACCATGCTTACTAGCTCACATTGCATGTTGTTTTGGCCCTCCATTCTAGCATATTTTGGCAATGTTTCAAACATGTTTTGTTCATATTTTGGGCTTCCTTAGCTCTATTTTTAGGCCTCTTAGTTGATTGGTGCATGCCATGCATACTTATTGTGTAATAGCATTGACTAGCTTTGAGTTTCGGGGTCCCTTGCATGCTTGACTTGAGCTATTTACATGTGTTTGGCATCATTGGGTATGATATTTCAGAGCTTATACTTGTGCCATACTCCCATGTTTTCCATGCTTTAAGTGCTATTGAGAGTTGTGCTTTTATGCCCCATTTACCGACCATTGCATGAGCTTCATTTGAATGCATTCCGAGCCACCATCCCAACACATTTGGCCACTGATTTTGGCATGCTTGAGAGCTACCCATGTTAGTGTAAGTCCATCTTACCATGTTGTTGCATGCTTGTTTCATTTTGCATGTTGTTGCATGCTATACATGTCCACATGTTTAGGTTGTATGCCTATTGCATATTGCATGTTAACATGCTCATGTTGCATTAGATTTGTTGCACACTTGAGTTATTTGCATGCTTACTTGCTTGCCTAGGTTGCATTGCATTGTGTGTGCATCTCTTGACTCTTGATCAATCATGATAGAGGTTGGGGCCCTTTATGTGTTTTGTGCATTTCATTCCATATTGAGTTGCACACTTGACTCTTTGGCCATCATGCATAGAAATGCGTGATTGGTGGCCCGAGGGTCGAGGACCATCCTCTCTTGAGTTCATAACATGATAAGGAGGGTGGTCGTGCACACATTGCTTTGAAAATGTATTGCCAAGCTCTGTTTGCCCTCTGTTGCTGCAAAACAGGATTCTGCAGGAAGAGTTGGCCGACCGACCACATTCAGTGCCGGCCGGCTATTCATTTCTGGCCGAGAGCTATACAACTGGTCAATGACCACTTTTCCATGGCCGGTGACTATTTCTCTTGGCCGGTGACCTTCCATAGTGCTCAGAAGGTGGTCCAGAAGCAACCTTAGGACTTGTGCAGTCTTCAGAGGTGCAGAGCAGTGTAAACAGAGGCATCATGTGGCATGGCGACGGATTTTCGAGCAAGGCGAATCGAGCATGCAAGCATTTGACCCTCTTCCCGAGGCAGCTTTATCGCTTTAGTAGTTTAATCAATTTGTTAATTAATTATGATTTTGTAATATTTAATTAGCTTGTTAGTTAGTTAATTTGTATTATTCTTTCGGACCCTCTGAGAGAGGGCAATATTGTAATAAGTGTGCGTGTGTGTGATACATGTTTTTCAACCCCCATTTCTTTCTTCCTTTTATTTAACCGCTTACGATGGTTAGATTTAGGGCATAATTCAATTAGCATCCTTATGCTATGCATGTTTGCATCATTCACATGTCTTGTATGCACCGGGCTCGGCGCATCATACTAACTGCATTGTATTTCAATTCCAAGTTGAATACGTGTTAGTTGTAGCATCTCACATGCCATCTTAGAATAGCCGAGCCTATCTTAGTTGCATTTTGCATGTGTTGCATTAGCCATCTTAACATGAACTAGGATCATGCATTGATTACTAACTAGTTTTTGTTTTGGCTCGGAGTACTCGGTAAGTGTTTATGCTTTAGCATCCTTGCATGCGTGAGTGATTGCCATGATAGCATGCTTACCATGAGGCTATATGCTTATGTGATATTACTGCTTGAATGCCTGTGAGTGAAGGTTGGGTTGCTTGAGTTGGAATAATTCATCGAAACCCGTGTTTTAGCCTACTTGCGAGTAGCAAACTTCAATTCATTTTTCGAAACAAACGGATATACGATGCTTTGTTCCAACTTAGGCAATCCAGTCTATACTTGTTTTGCTGTGCGCATCACATAGTAATTCTAGCTAATTAACCGGAATAAGAACACGTGTTTTCAAAAACAAGATATCATGTTTAGTAGTGGCCGATCTTTGATTGGGCGAGCGGGGGTGCTCATAGCTGACCTTCCTCAATCGTACCCAAGTTCCCGAGTTGAGGCAACTTTGGTGATGACAGACACGTGGCCTTAGGCACGAGTCAGGGTTTCCTAAATTCCCCCAAAACAAAATATTTAGGTGGTGACTCTGTATCTGGCAAAGCAGTCCATGTTTGGCACTTCTTTCTAAAAATCTGTTTTCAAAATGATTTGTCGGATTTAGACTCTTTGGGGATTTATTAGTCTTGCATTGCATTTTGCGAGACTATATTCAAAACCGTGACAATTTGAGTCCGAACTGTAGTGAGCCCCATATGAACAAAACGGGATTCCCTCCCGGGACGTCCGAGGACGTCTACAATATCCTTGAAAAAATTAAGAAGAAAAACGTGAAATGCAAAATTAGTATTGATTTTGTAAATTATCTCAATTTACCATGAAAAATATATAGAAAAGAAATATTTGTCAAATAGAGTCTATATAAAATAGGTAAAGTTAATATGATTTAAATTAAGTTTAAATTTGTGTATAACTCTAAATGTAATTAAGAAAATATATATTGACATAACTCTTTTAGAAAAAAAAAAAAAACCCTTATAAAATGGGATAATTTTTTTTAAGGTCCCTGATATTAAGATTTTATAGCATAAAGGACACTCAATATTTTCATAATGTCTAAGGTCCCTCAAGTTGATCCAGAGAAAATTGGTCTAGAGAAAAGTCTCTCCAGAGAAATTCTGGATTTATCTCTAGAGAAATTTTGAATTTCTCTGACTTCAGAATGTGTTTTAACCAAATTTCTCTGACTTCAGAATTTATCAAATGTGTTTTCATAATGTGTTTTAACCAAATTTCTCTGACGATGTTGTTTCTCATGATATCGAGAAAAATCGATCTCATGGCAGCTATCTGCAGCCCATTCAGAGATGACTAACAAGTACAACCTAGTGAAACAACATACTAAAGTTGCTGAAGAAACTGTCTCAGGTTTGATGTTGATCTCTAATTGAGATATATAGAAGGAAAAGAAACTTGGCAGAACGTCTATTGGCAATAGAAGAAGAAATGAAGATGTTGAAAGGAGCTTTGGCAAAGCGCAACAGTGAATTACAAGCTTCCAGGAGTATTTGGCAATGGAACTGAATTTTCTCTGGGTTGAGAATTTCTTTGGTAATTTAGCTCACTGAACGTCTATTTCGATTATTTTTTTTCATTTGAACTGAATTTTCTCTGGGTTGAGAATTTCTCTGGAGAATTTTCTCTGGGATGAGAATTTCTCTGGAGAAAATTCAGTTCAAATGAAAAAAAAAACAATCGAAAAAGATGTTCAAAATGAAGAGAGAGAAAGCTTCCCCCGGTAACAATGTTGTTCTGTTGCCTCCTTCTCTTCATCCATGAGTGAGATTGAGCATGTGAGTTTGTTCTTTCATAGGTTCATCTTCTCGCTTTTGAGGTTTTGGACCCGATTAAGAGGCAGAGAGATAGAGTTCTGCTTGGTTTTGCTTGCTTTGAGTTTTGTTGGTGTTGTAATGGTGTTACCATTTTTGAGGGTGCTCTGGGCTGTGTATGGAGGTATCTTCCAAGCAGCTGCCATATCACTCCAGTTATGAGGTGCCGCTGGTATTTGTGTGGAGGATATTGCAGGTCTAGACAATGGCCGAGATTAGTCTATCTCTGTTCCAGGGCCGAAGTTATACACGTCCGAGGTGGGTCTGTCGCTCTTCTTGTGCTGTGATGTGAAGAGTGGAAATCACAGTTCATGACGGTCTTTGCAGTTCATGAGGGTCTTCTCCGACAACATTCTAGGTCGCTGGAGGTGCCTCTGTTTGCGTCATTCAGGTGAGCTTTGGTCCTCTGTTTGCCTCGTGCTGTTTGTTATGAATAGCCTCGGATGCGGGTTTGTGGTTCATGAAGGTGGTAGCTAAGCTTATGAGCTTTGCCGATGGTTGCTCCAGGTTGCCAACGTCCTGCTGTGACGACAGAACTGGGGGACTGGTGTGGCGAAGAGAGACGAGAGAGTTGGATCTTGGAGTGTCTGGTTTCGATCGATTTTGCCCATCTCTTCTCTCTAGGGTTTCGGAGAGAGAGAGAGAGGAAGTGCTGCTCTGCAGTAGAGGAGGAGAGACAAAGAGTCAAATTTCTCTAATATATTTTTAGGGACCTACATCAAAAAATAATGTTGTGGATTTCTTCCATTACGAAAAGTGAGAATGAGATCCTAGACTAATTTTTCTTATAAAATGTTATCTAAATATAGAAAAAAAATATATAAAAAATATTACTTTTAATAATATATACGTGTATGATATGATTTACCGTCGTATGTTGTTAGTTGTGAATCCAATACTGATTTACCCTCGTATGTGGTGGTAGTGGGTTGAGATTTTAAATAATAATGAAAAATAGAAAATAGAAAATAGAAAAAACTTTTACAAGTTAAACACGTTTTTTATCCGGATAAAATTATTTTTTTAATGTTGAGATTGAAGTTTTAAAAAAAAAAACCTAATATCAGCATCACACTCTCATGGCCCTCCCTCATTCTTCTTTAGATTCAGATCAGAAACCAGAGAGGAAAAAAAAAACCTAGTTTTATGGGGAAGATGCAAACCCTAAATAAGACAAAGAGGCTAAGAAGAAGAAGAAGAAGAAGAAGAAGAAGAAGAAACGAAAGAGGGAAGAGAAAAGAAAACAGAGCAAAATCAGAAGCAGTAAACAATTTACCGCAAGAAATCATTGTGGATATTCTCTCAAGATTACCTCGCAAATCGCTGGTTCGATCCATGTGCGTTTGCAAGTAATGGCGTTCTTTGATGGAAGGTTATACAAAAAGCATTGGACGACAAAAAGTTCTGGCTCTAACTCAGTCGAAAAACGGGTCATTTTGTTTTCAATTCATCGACCAACAATTCCTTTCCGATGTATCCAAAAAAAAAAAAATCGACCAACAAGGCTATATGTTGAAAGCGTTCGTAGTAGACCATTGGAAAATAGCGAATCTAATAGTGGTATTCGAATCGGTGGTTCGTGTAATGGGTTGTTTCTTCTATTATTTATTTATTTAATTTGGGTTGTTGAGATTAATTTTGTCTTTGAGCATGAATTTGATCTGAAATTTTTTTGAGGTTCCTTTTTTACAATGGGAATAGATTAAGGTTGGTACTCCTGAGGTCTCATTATGCACTGCTGTGGTATTAAAATTTTCAAAAATTTTATGTGGTCTGCAACAGTGATAATGGCTAACTAAAATTTTTTTGGATGTTAAGAATATAAATTCATATCTCCATGTGAAATCAGATTGCACAAACGATCTTGTTTTTGAAACTTTTCATCAATCCAATGGTAATAATATCCATTCTATTTGGTTTCTATTTCTAAAATTTACTTTTCAAAAAATTTTATTTTTTCATTTTTTTTATATATTATTCTTACTAAATTTTTTAATATTTTCAGTAATTTTTTTAAGGATAAAGCACCAATAAATCTTATTTTGTGAACTTGTACACTAGTTAGTCTTGCAAATTTTTTGTTGAACCGAAAAGTCCTAAAAACACACGGATTGACACAGCTGGCCTCATTTACGCGCATTGTTGATGTGTGTAGTGGAAATTGATGAGGGTGAAATTACTGATGTGGACATAAAAGCGCACTATGGCCATTTTTTGGTTTCCCTCATCTTTGATTAATGTTATGAGCTTCATACGGAAAAAATTGAAATGAAACGTTCCCACATTAGATGCATTTCCATGTTACTTGAATGAAACCCTAGATGTTAGTGTGTTCATGAAAAACTTGTTTCATCAAATTCCACATTGGACTTGTCGGCTTGAACCCTAATTGCAGTAACCTATTCATTGACAAACCACCATCAACAGCATCCGATTACTCTGCCCTGGCGAGGGTTTGGCTGCTTCGTATCCGCTGCTTACACTGACCACGACGTTGCAGCAATATCAGACGAATACAATGAAAGGCGAAGGTGTGTGTTGTTTACCAATGTCCATGATGACGTTTGTTCTAATTTGTTTCACTGGAATTCCACATTGTTGTTGTATGGGCTGACATTTTGTTCACTGAAATAGCTTAGCTGGTGTTACCAGTACTTGTGAGCTACAAAATTGTATTGGCAAATGACCAGATTCTTAATGTCATTGACACTCCTGGTAAATCTATATCAATTAGCAATGTAAGCATTTTTTCTTCTGTTAATGAGTTGTTTGGTTCAAACTGCCAACTTAACAAAAAATGATAGGATTATTTGATTTTTCTGCGGAGTCTAAATTTATTGGAAAAGAAATTGTCAAATTCATCAATATATGGCCAAGGATAGCTCATGCAGTTATTGTAGTTTTCTCAGTCAGGTTCTGTTTTTCGAAAGAAGAAGTTACCCTTCATAGCTTGCAGACTTTGTTTGGGAAAAAAAATTATGACTACATGATTGTAGTCTTTACTGGTGGCGATGAACTCGAAAAAAATGATGAAACATTGGAAGATTACTTAATATTACATATGTTTTGTTGATACATTTTTTGATGGTTGATACTAAAAATGTTCGGTGAATTTTACAAAATGTGACGTTAGTTTAGTGATGCATAATTTTGTTGGTTCATATTTTTTGGGTGGTTAATACATAACGTTGTTTTGTCAACATTGTCATGAACACTGTTACGTGGACATTTCGTGGATATCATTGAATGGAAAATGTTAAATTGCACACCACACTTGTTAATTACTAAACTATGTCCGAGCAGGGAATGACGCGGATGTTGGTAATCGATCATCATGTAAAAGTGTCACGTCGTATGTGTTACCAAACCGGCCCTCAACAACAATACTATACATCAGTAAAAAGAAATCACACCAAATTCCACAAAATGGTAAATATGTAAAATATTACCCTCAACAACACTACTATACGTCAATAAAAAGAAATCACACCAAATCCCACAAAAGGATAAATATGTAAACTCCATACATGTCAAATCAAAGGAAATAATCTTTGCTAATTAAATAGGACCAAATGGTACATAAGAAAAAATAAAAGACAAAATGGATTAACATTTTCCAAATTGAGATTTATTGGTAATTTTTCCTTTTTTGTTTAAATTTTTAGATACATCTAACATAAATACATTTAAAAAGTATAATATTTGTGAAAAAAATCTTTAAAAAATTCAGTAAATATCAAAAATACAAAAAAAAAAAATGAAAATTGAGTACATTTTTCATATTTTTGTGTATTTATTAATTTTTAAAAAAAAAAAAAAAATTCATAAAAATGATGTGGCTATTATTGTAAATAAATACATCTTCAATTGTGTTTTATTTTGAAGTGAATGATTCATATTGAGCCATATTATTATGTACGAGTTTTATTTATTTATATAGCATTACTCAAAAACTAAAAACAAAAAAAAGTTGTTTCGTAATTTTTTTTGTAAACAGAAAATAAGAAACTTATAATGTTATCAAAACCTAGTACTGTATATACTCAAGTTGTATCTTAATCTATGCCTTTACTTGAAATGAAGTAAGCAACAAAGAACAGTAAGCTCGAACATCGAAATTGACAGCTTCAAAGTGTTCAAAGATGATAATTGTTTATTTAATACTGAGGTTAATTAATGGCTGGTTCTGTTTAGATGTCCAAAGCGAAAAAAAATGGGGAGGAACACAAGAAGAAAGCAAGTTGTGCACAGAGAGGCTTTCTTGAATTTAATAAATTGTACATAAAACTAATCAATCACTTGATTGGGTTTTGAGCTCTTGCAATTAAATTAATCGAGCCCTTTTTTCACCATCATTTATATACTACTTAATATTTATTACCTGTTTGGTTTTTATTTTGCGGCTAAAAAAATACAAAAAGATAAAATAAGTTATATAAGTCAATAAGACCAAATGTCGCATCAAAATCATAATCATTATATATATTTTTTTCCACAAAAGCCAAAAAAACCTAAAAACAAAAACCAAAAAAAAGCAAGTTAAAAAAGTCCCAATACAAAAAAATTGACTACCGTAACCAATGCCAAACAAAACTTCAAGATGGAGTTGTGGGTTTCTTTTCTTTTTTTTCTCTCTTTTTTTTAAAAAAAAATTAATTTATTTATGGTTTTTATTTGTTTTATTAGTTATTTATTTATTATTTAGGTAAGTTATGATGTGAGTTGTATATGTGATAGACATGTGAATTTTATTGATTTGAAGTATAATGGTGGGAGATATTTTTAAATTTTATTGACTTTAAACATTTTTTAAAATTTAAAATTGAATATTGAGTGGCAAAAGAAAGATTTTAACTGAATAAATAGAAATCAAAATTATTAATTTTATCTATTTGTATATTTGAATTTGAATTTGATTTTTTTTTGGTTATGTTATAATATAATATATAAGATATATAATAAGATATAGATAGATACTTACAACTCTCATGAAAAATATTATTTGATTTTTTTTGAAAGAGAGAAGAGAGACAAGTTTTAATATTTTCTTTTGGAAATCGGTGAGAGAGATTAGGATGAAAATATTATGAAATATTTTTATTATTTTTCCATTTGAAATTCATAAATTAAGGGATAATTATTATTTCTAAAACAAATAAATAAATAAATATATTAATCAATCAGCCAATAGTTTTTATAAAATTTATTTTGTAAATTAAAAAATCAATAATTTTATAATGAGAATTTGAAACGCTTAAAATGCTTTTCAATAAAAAATCTATTTTCCTTATATAATAGATAGGTGGATAGGTTATTCTAATTTTATTTTTATGTTTTTTATTTTTTATTTGTTACAACAATTCTTAAAATGAGATTGGAAATTGAGCACATGAATAGAGTACCTAACGGCAAATTCTTCGGAAACAAAACGTGTTGTGCACTCAATCCCCAAGTATATAGCAACAGCAAACCCTAGTAGTATCATCATCAGAAAAAATTCATAAAGCTTAAAAAAAGAAGATAGTTTTATGGGGAAAATGCAAACCCTAAGTAAGAAACAGAGGCTAAGAAGAAGAAACAAAAGAAGGAAGAGAAAAGAAAACAGAGCAAAATCACAAGTAGTGAACGATTTACCACAAGAAATCGTTGTGGACATTCTCTCAAGATTACCACTCAAATCGGTGGTTCGATCCATGTGCGTTTGCAAGGGATGGCGTTCTTCGATGGAAGGTTATACGAAAAGCCTTACACGACAAAAAGTTGTGGCTCTAACTCACTCGAAAACTGGGCTGTCTTTTCAATCCATCGACCAACAAGGCTATATCAAAAGCGTTCGTAAACCATGGAAAAAGATTGGATCTAATAGTAGTATTCGCATCGATGGTTCGTGTAATGGGTTGTTACTTCTAGAGATCGACGAGGATTTGTTATTGTGGAATCCGCTCACCGGGTATTCGAAGAAAGTTCTAGCATACGAGCCCTTGCGTGATGAGGAATATCGTGTTGTTTCTGGGCTATGCTTTGATTCCTCGAGTAATGAGTACAAGGTGGTAATGGCACTTTCTCATAGCAGTCCTGATTATGGTGGTGAATTCGTAGTAGTTGGTAGTTTTCGAAACAAAACTTGGACTAGAGTTTCCTTCTCATTCTGTGCTTCTGATGTGCATTCAGGGCCTGTTTTGAATGAAAATCTGCATTGGTTTTCCTCTAAGAATCATAGCTTCCTTTCATCCCACCAGATCGTGTTCTTTGATCCGTTGATTGATGAATTCAGGGAGGTACCAATGCCAGAGCCCAAGAATGGAGATGGAGATATTTTACTTGGTATAGGAGTTCTTGATGGATGCCTTTGTATGGCTCGTTTCGACCATCCTGGAAATTTTGAAGGTAATGTGGAGGTGCTGGTAATGAAGGAATATGGTATGCAAAATTCTTGGGCTATTATGTTCAGCATATCAAATTCGACTGGATTATTTCATTCTTATGATCGGATAGAGCCATTGTGTTCTACAAAGAATGATGAAGTTTTAGTGAATATTTTCTTAAGGGGTAAGAGGAGGCATAATATATGGGCATGCAATTCTAATGACAACTCGCATAGGGAAATTCCATTTTCTGTCAATCATCATTGCTTAATTGATGCAGTTATGTATGAGGAAAGTTTGGAAACACCGCCTAACTACAGTTGGGAAGATGATGAGTTGAGAGGGGAAGCAACATATGATGAAATTTTTCTTTGCCGCTCTCCTCGAAAATTGAAAAAGGTAATGGATTGCTGGGTATACGTGGATTTTCAACAATATGAACATTCAGAATCGAAAAAGTTGGAAGTAGAAGTAGAGTTGGAAGACTTGGATTCTTATTTAGAACCGCAAGAGCTGTTAACGGATCCATGGTTAGAGGGGTTAGAGTATCCACGGTTGGTTAAGGGATCAATTTTTTTTAACGAATAATTTTTGCAGCAATTGCTGATATGTTTTTTTATGTAATTAAGGTATGTCTGTGAGGACTATATTATATGCTAGAGAATAACAAGTGATCAAATAGGTGGAAATTTTTTTTATTGGGCTGTTGAGGTCAATGCCCTCAAAATAAGTTTTACTTTTTATCACAGATCTAATAAAGGTGTTTTTGATGTTGAGAATTGATTGAGGCAGAAATGTACAGCATTGAGACTGATAATTGAGATTTCTTGACTCTCTTTTTGATGCAAGCTTTTACAGTTTACTAATATTTGATGGGAATCATGTTGGACGCATTTGAAGTACAAAACGATAAAAAACAATGGAACTTCAACTGAAAATTCATTCTTGTACGTGCGGAGGGTCATTCCCACACATGCGGTCTTTCATCCTAAAGTCAAAACATTCTAAAAAATCCGCACGTGCAATGACATTTCCTGAATGTGCGGATCGACCTTGGTTTGCGTGCATAATTGACTAAAGCAAAAATGCTACAAACTCAAAAAATTATTTACAAAAATGAATAAATAATTTATATTTAGTGTGGGTGTGTCTTGCATTAAAGTTGGTGTCTTATTTTGAATGTACTCACATAATTAGAATAATTTTGTGTTGCGAGATATGTCTAGAATTTTTTTTAAATTTTTTTTATTTGGGTTTGTTTAGGTTAATTTTATCTTTAACTTGAATTTAATTTGAAATATTTGTAATGTTCCCCTTTTACTATAGGAATAGTTGGTAATCTCGAAGGATTAAGGTGTTAGTAGTCTTGAGGTCTCAATATGCACTGTTGTGATATTAGAATCTTATGTGCTCTGCAACAGTGATAATAGAATTTAACTAAATGAGTTTTAACCTTTTATCACAGATCTAATGTAAAGTTTTTTTGAAGAAGTATGAGCGAATATTTTTTTAAGGGTAAGAGGAGGCATAATATATGGTCGTGCAATTTCAATGACAATTCGCATAGGTAAATTCCATTTGTATCATCATTGCTTAATCGATGTAGTTATATATGAGAAAAGTTTGGTTATATCACCTGACTACTATTGAGAAGATGATGAGTTGAGAGGGAAAGCAACGTATGAGGAAATTTTTCTTTGGCACTCTCCTCAAAAATTGGAAAGGATAAAGGATTATTGGAATTATGTGAATTTTTAAAAGTAAGAACATTCTAACTTAAACAACAATGCTAGAGGGCCACAATTTTTGTGGCCACAATAGCTCAAAACTGCCAAAACGACGTCGTTTTGACATGTTT
Source organism: Camellia sinensis (assembly GCF_004153795.1). Lineage (NCBI taxonomy): Eukaryota > Viridiplantae > Streptophyta > Magnoliopsida > Ericales > Theaceae > Camellia > Camellia sinensis. The sequence goes on from NW_021024973.1 coordinate 1,712,909, forward strand.
TGCACCCAAAACGACGTCGTTTTGACAGTTTTGAGCCATTGTGGCCACAAAAATTGTGGCCTTCAAACATTTGCCATAATAAATATACTTCTTAAAGTTTCTTTAAAATATAATTTTTTTCTGTATTTTTAAAAGGAAATTTTTCTTTGGCACTCTCCTCAAAAATTGGAAAGGATAAAGGATTATTGGAATTATGTGAATTTTTAAAAGTAAGAACATTCTAACTTAAAACAACAATGCTAGAGGGCTACAATTTTTGTGGCCACAATGGCTCAAAACTGCCAAAACGATGTCGTTTTGGCCTGTTTTGCACCCAAAACGACGTCGTTTTGACAGTTTTAAACCATTGTGGCCCTCAAACATTTTCCAACTTAAAAAAGTTAAAAAGTTGGAAGTAGAAGAAGAGTTGGAAGAGTTGGATTCTTATTTGGAACCATCACTGTTGTTATAGGATCTATGGTTTTGAATGTACTCACATAATTAGAATAATTTTCGTGGTAATTGCTGATATTTTTTTTTTATGTGAGATATGTGTCTGAGAGTTATGCTAGAGAATAACAAGTGATCAAATGGTTGGAATTTTTTTTTCCATTGAGTTGTTGAGGTCAATACCCTTTAAATGCGTTTAACTTTTTATTATTGAGCTAACATATATATATATATATTTAAAATAAATGACTAAAGTAACATGGTTACAAACTCAAAAAAAATTATTTAAAAAAATTAATTAATGATTTACATCTATTGTTGTGACCGTGGTTCACATCAATGGTTATATGGTTCATAATTTTGTTTTTGATAAGCTCTCACATATTAAAGTTTGGGTATGTTCTTTGACTACCACATTATCAAAAAGGGAAATAACAATTAACCCTATTTAATCAAAATGACTCCTTAGATATTTTCTTATTCAAACAACAAGCTTCTCCACCTGCTTATTATCCATAGCCACCTCCAAGGCACCACCACCACCACCACCACCACCCTTATACCTATACCACCTAGCACACACCAAAAAGTATCCAAAATTGACAACACCCAAACCCGAAATCATGTAATAAAAGTATCAACAATACTACGTAACTCAAATTTTGTGGCTCAAAAGTGGCTCAAATGGCCAAAACGACGTCGTTTTGAATACAGAACAACATAAAAATGGCCAAAACGACGTCGTTTTGACCATTTGAGCCACAAAATTTGAGCTACGAGACATTTTCCTAAAAGTAGTCCAACTTCCCCTCATTAAGATCTTGCGGCAACCAATCTCCTCCAGACTCCTTAGCAGTAACATGGTGAACTACAGTGACTGAAAACCCGCTCAGATAACTTGAACACACCATTCCACAGAAGAAGAAAGACACGGCAATATTCTCGGGAAACTGCCTGCAGTAAAACTCAATTTGTCCTATGGAATAAAACCCCTCAGACAACCCAGCAAGCACAAGTTGAGGAACAAGCCACAGAGCAGACATTGATGAAACAGAGCTTCCTTTTATCGCATTACTCTTTCTTCTCTCTTCGATTAGGCCTGAAACGAGCATGGTTAGTGTTAGGATCAAACACACCCAGAGAATTATCTCACACACACAGAGAACACAATATTTACGTGGTTCGGCCCAATGCCTACATCCACGGACAGAAATGAGAATTATCACTAAAATGGAGCAAAAATACAAATACAGAGGACTTCTCTCTTCGATTAGGCCTGAAACGAGCATGGTTAGGACAGAGAAGAGAATTCCGGTACCTATTCGCTGAAGAAGAGTGATTCCTCCTCCTCTGCGGGTGAGAGAAGGGATGATGATTCGATCATAGATTGGGATCCAAATTGTGATTGTGAGCATTGACACGAGGACATAGGAGGCGGCGGGGACTTGGAAGTGGAGGTGGGGGGTGAGGTGGCGGTCGGATTGGAGGGCTTGGAAGATGGCATAGGTGTTTTGTTGGACGATGGCAACGTGGAAGATGATGGCGGAGGCCCAGATGGGGAGGACTCTGATGAGGCATTTGGCTTCCTCTACTTGTTGGGTGCTGCAGAGTCTCCATGGGTTGGTTGGTGATCCGTCTGAGTTTATTTTTTTTTTTTTGGGTGAATAAATCCGTCTGAGTTGATTTGGTCTTCTGTGGTTATGGTTGCTGCTTTGTCTAGGATCCTATATGCACAGTGATCATAGTTTCAAGTTTTTTATCACTTCTTTGTGTTTTTGTGTTTTAAACTTGCAGAAATGATACTTTTCTCTAACTTGAAAGTTTTAAAAGGGTACTAATGCTGTAAAAAAGAAAAAAAAAAATTATGATATTGGATATGATATTTTGTTTGGATTTGTTTTCTTTTTTATTTTGTAAAAAAATTGTCTTTTGGTGAAAAAAATCAAAAAAAACCTAACACACAAACTTCCCAAACACCACCTTGGTGATAGACCCTTTACTGTCTAATTTGTCTATTAAAATGACAAGAATTATATAAGTACTTTCAAAATCTCCTAATATTTTAAAACTTGTTTCTTTTAGTATACTACTATCATATCTATCAGCTCTCCTGTTAAGCCATACTTACAGTGTATTTCAGAATAAAATTTTGTTTTGAATCAGAATAAAATTTTACTTTTATATCGTTAAACAAATAATATATTTTTAATCAGAATACAATTTGCCATCATCACAGTGTATTTCAGAGTAAAATTTAAACTTTACTCTGATTCAGAGTAAAATTTTACTCTTAAAGTACAATTTCACTTTGAATCATAGTAAAGTTGACTATGATTCAAAATAAAATTTTATATCGTTAGGCAAATCAACATATTTTTAATTAAAGTAAAATTTTACTGATACAAAAAATAAAATACATACTAAATGACCGATCCAGAATCAAATTTTACACTTAAACCTATTAACAAATAAAAAAAAAATCCAATTGAAAACAACAATCAATCTGTTCAAGTTTCTTCTTTTCTTTCTTCAAACTAGGGGTGTTCGCGGATCGGTTTTGTGCGGTTTGCGGTTCGGTTTTGACCCGCCCGCATCTATGCGGTTTGGGAAAAAGTCAACCCGCAACCGTCCACAGTGCGGTTTGCGGTTTGTGCAGATAGGGTTTGCAAATGTGCGGGCGGTTTGCGGTTTACACTTTTTTTCTTTAAAAATTAATTTTCGAGTTTTTTTTTCCCAGCGAATTTAGGCATCAAATTCATTTTATATATTTGTGATAACAATTTTTTGATGAGTTTACAAATAAAGGTTGAATATCAATGCATTAAATGAAAGTACCCAAAACAAAGAGACCCTACACTAGCATTTTTGCCATGAAAAAAATGTATATCAATGCATTAAAGGTTGTACTCAATTAGAATTGCCAGTTCAGTACTCAATAATCAAACTATAACTTCCATCGACCATTAGAAGGAAAATTTTATTAGGAAAAAGTGGATGAATCACCAATGAAAATCATATAAGAAACCAAGTTTAGGACTTGATAATTCTACGGCATTAAGAAAGTTGAGAAATACTTAAAAATAAGGATCTTATAGTGTCATAGATAATATAATGGTACTCCTGTAAAAGTTACAAAGTTGGTATATAAAAAGTAAAAATAATAATAATAATAATAATAATAATAATAATAATTAAAGTGCGGGCGGTTTTTGCGGGTTACGGGTTTAAACCGCGACCCGCCCGCAACCCGCAAATTTGTCATATTTCAAACCGCATCCGCCCGCATCATGTTTGCGAAACCGCCCATTTATATGCGGGTTGGGCAGATTGGGCGGTTTGAGCGGTTCGGATAAACCGTTGCCCACCCCTAAGCTATTTCCCTTTGGTGTCGCTCTCTTGTTACCGTCACTTATTGTTAGATTAGAGAGTAATGAAGCAGAGATTTGTTGGAGAAGTATGTTCTCGTGCTTGATTAGCTCGGCAATTTTTATAATAAATGTGGTTGAAGATGATAGGGTTTGAGAAGTTGAATCGGTAGCTGAGAGTGAATAGATTGCTTGTAAAACGTGCTCTAATGTTTCTGAACTTGTTGATTCGTGAAGCAATTGAAGGAGTCTCTATAACCTTCTGTATTATTAGAGCTCGATAAAATTCGTCGGAGGAAGCTAGTATTGCGATGCAATTCGCCATTTTTTCTTGCGCTGCGGCGGTGCCGGAAACCAGTAACTGAACTAGAACAGGAATAGCCCCTTCTTCGCCCAATGAAACCCTAATGTCTTACATAGCGATGACATTCTTCAAAGCTCCCACTACATATCCTTGTGTTGTTAACGATCCCGATTGACAAGCTTTGATTAGCACCGATACATCACCGTAGGATGAAATCGCACAAGCATTATCGACATCGACGAAACTTCGTTGTGTACTGAGGTTGATTATGAGCAGGGAGAGGGAGAAGGGGGGAAAATTTAATTGAGGTTATAATAGTCTGATAAAATATTTGAATAATAAATTTTATGATAAAATATTTTAATAATAAATTTTATTTTTTATATAAGACTTTATAATTATAAAGATTTTAAAAGTATAATTTTTTTCTTGACAAAGTAAGGTAGATTTATAATCAAATTTCTCTCATTAAAACTCTTAATTTAAAACTCTTATTTTTTTTTCTTAAACTTATAACCGAAGAAAAAATGACAAAAAATTTATTTCGATGCGTAATTTAGAATCAATTTTGGTATAGGCGAACCGCATATCAATAATTTCAAAACCTCATAATGCTTATTTTGGGTATTTTTCTAAATAAAATTTATGAATTCCTAACTTTGTTAAACCTATAATTATCGCCTCAATAATATTTGTTGTTACTACAAAAACTTAAGCATAATTTTACTCCCAAAATGATGCGTTGGGATAGATTTAAAATAAGAAAATTTTATTTATAAATTTTATTTTGAGAAATAGTGATTCATTTAGTTCTAATGATTTTTTTATAGATCAATTAGTGCCATTAATTTTGAAAATATATATTTAATATATTATTTAAAAATTAGATTAACGATTATACTTTTATTTTTAATATGTTGTATTCTCTTTTTTTTCCTTTCTGCTAAAATATGAGGTACATAATTTATGATAATCAAATTTGAGATGAATTTTTGTATGAGAATCTTTTTTATTTAAAAAATATTTCAAAATGAGTACAAAAATGACTTGAAATATGAATTCTTCAAACATTCTAAAAAAAGTCAGATTTTTCAAACATTTCAAAAGGAGTACAAAACTTTTTAGCCTCCGTTTGGAAAGTGGGTTGGCTTTTTAGCTTTTTGGATTTTTTGGCTATTTTTGTCTGGGCTAAAAAGCTTGGTTTGGGAAGGACTTTTTGACTTTTTTTGTAAGAGAATAGTGTAATGATTATGGGTTAGATGTAATGTTTTGTTTGTTGTGACTAAAATAGCCTGTTTTGTCTTTTATGGCTAAAATAGCCACAAAAGCCCTTGCCAAACGGAGTAGTAAGCTTTGGACAAATATTTAATTTCAAAGTGTAACACTAAAACGTAACACTCTAATATAACACTCCAAAAAAAATCTTTAATGTACTTTCTCCAAACACAACATTCCAATATAACACTCCAAAAACATCTCCTTAGTGTAACACTCTAATGTAACAAAATGTGTGGGTGATTTTCCGACCACACTGTTCGCTTAGTAACCAGCTGGAGAGCACAGGCAGAATAGATAGCTTCAGTAACCTGTAACAGAAAGAAAAAGGCTCCGGCGGTGGCTCTTCCACCCGGGGGCACTCCGACGATCAAGTCAGTATATTTCTCAAAGATAATCAAGTGCTAAACTCACAAGCTTGAATATAGAATTGTGTACCATAGACCCATGGGGGTGCCTCTCTTTTATAGTTTACTCAATCCAAGTCCTACTAGAAGCCTGACTTCTATGGACTCCAATTCAATACTGACTTTGGATTCTTCAAGAGATAAAGATAAACTCCCTAAGAGTTTTATCTTTATCTTGGCTAAGTCTCCTCTTTGTCCTAGGACTTTTGTCTCTTATCTGCATATCTCGGATTCCGATATCTTCGGAGATAACCTCGGCAACCCCGAGATCACCTCGGCGTAACTACCATGATATGTGACACTTTGGCTTATATGTCGGCTTCGTCATGCCACGTGTTGGTATCCAAGAAATATATCCCACAACTGCCCCCTAGGGGTGATGGAACCTATATCGATATTTCTTTCTGCATAGTGGCTAAGAAACTGTTTGGGTGAGATAATCCTCTTTCAAGCCGATGTGTTACCTTTAGAAAACAAGAATTCAAAATGAACTCCGCCACACGCATAAGCTGTCATGCGTATCTAACCGTTCCTGTTATGTGCTTCGTTTTTATTGGAGCGTGTCTGTGACGCGCCTGAAAGCTGTCTGTCACTCGTTTGCGCCGTCTGACGCGTGCGTTGCTCCAGGCGTAATGAATGCCCTATTTTTGCCACCGTTTTAAGTTTTTTGATAAAAATTTTTCTTTCCCTCTTTCTTTCTCCACTTTTTGTATTCTGATTTCTTGCTTTTTCTCTCTCTAAGAGTTTTAACATTCTTCGAATCTGCCATTACTCCAAGCCCCAAATTCTGCGACCGTCCTTATCCTTCCATTCCCGCGAAGCTTTCGCCATTGCTACAACTGTCGTCTGATCTTGGCAGATATTATTCCATCTTCTTCGTTTTATCTGGTAAGCAAGTGGCCCCATTGCCCTCTTTTTCTAATTTCTTGATTATTTCTGGAGTTTGTTGCTATTGCTGTTCTGTTTAAGCATTATTTGTGAATCATTCACTTGAATGCATCTTATTGCATGACTTTTCACATGCCATGAACACTTGCACTGTTTCACCACTGTTCTTGGCCATTAACCCTTTGTATTCTTCGCGTTCTTGATAGCCCGTCCCTGTTCTTGTTTTTGAAACTTCGCCTTTGTTTTTTGTTTTCTGTTTTTCCTTTCCAGATCTGTGCCTTTGATTTTGTTCTCCATAGTTCTTAGGCTTGGGATCTGTTTGTAGAGCCTTTAATTTAGGGAAAATTGAAACAAACCATACCAACACTTTCGTAGGTTGTTGCCGAGGTTCCAGTAATCTTTAAAGAACACCTCCTTTCTGAGACCTAGCCCTCTGACTTTAGGCCGATGTAATGGGTATGTGGAGATATCGGGTAAATACTCCAACAAAACTTGAATACTTTAGGCAGGAATTCTCTATCCCAGCCGATGTTCACCTTAAGCTAGCTGGGGATGATGACTCCATCATGCCCACAGACCATACGATGCCCTTTCCTATTGTAGCCTTTACGGAATGTGGACTCCGGCTCCCACTTAATCCCCTCTTTCGTGAGGTTCTCCACTTTTATAGGTTGAACCCTATGCAACTTACCATCAACTCTTATCGAGTGATTAATGGTATTATAGCCCTGGCTAGGCAAGAGAACGTTAGGATCACCCTTTTTGATATCCAATTCTGTTATACCATGTGCGCCCTTAACCTGAAGGAAAGAGGTTATGTCTACTACCTCAAGCCGAGGTCTACCGAGTTCAAAATTGTAGCCGACCTCCCGGATTCCAACAAGGGAGCCGGGGATGACTTTGTTATTGCTTCGGGAAATTGGGAATTTGGCCCAGAAATGGTATTATAGCCCTGGCTAGGCAAGAGAACGTTAGGATCACCCTTTCTGATATCCAATCCTGTTATACCATGTGCCCCCTTAACTTGAAGGAAAGAGGTTATGTCTACTACCTCAAGCCGAGGTCTACCGAGTTCAAAATTGTAGCCGACCTCCCGGATTCCAACAAGGGAGCTGGGGATGACTTTGTTATTGCTTCGGGAAATTGGGAATTTGGCCCAGACGAAGATGTCCACCTCTACCCTCTTCAACGAACAGTTAAAGAGGGCAAGGGTAAGAGCCTAGTGCCAACACTTAGTTGTTTTTATTTAAGTCTTTAAAATTTTGTCTGTTTCTAATGTCTGTTTGCTTGTCCTGCAGATCTTCATCAACCACCAAAAAACTTCCGTCAATCCTTCTTCCCTGGAAAAGACTTAAAGAAGCTTCTTGGTCTTCCAATCCACAAGCGCAAGGCTCCCCTGTTGCTGAACTTCATTCCGACATATAAATCCACTTTACCCGACGTCCCAAAAAGGAAGAAAAAGAGTCTTTCTCCACCTTCTGCCACAACTCCTTCCATTGCTTCCATATCACGAGCAGACGAAGGATCCACTTCTGACCCAGTCGATCTGCCATCTACTTCGGCCCCATACTTGATCTCAATACCAGAAAGGAAACGTCGGCGACGCCTTGTTAAAACTGCTGAAATGGGTCGTGCAAAGCCAGTTGCCCAAAATCTTCTAGCCGATCTGCCGACTGATGCTGACGCTGTACTAACCCAGTCTATGCCCCCACCAAAGCCGAAGAGAATTAAAAAGGCTCAGCCCAAAGCCAAGGCTACTGACGCCGAGGCTGAGGATGCTTTGCCTATCTCTCAACTTGCTGAGAGCAAAAAAGACTGTCTCTGCTTCCACAAAAAGATCCGCTGAGACCCAACCCTCGGGGTCCACACAGTCAAAGAGGCCAAGGTCTGCTTCAGCTACCACTTCTGGGTCCAAGAAATCCGACATCCCCTGGGCCCCACAATTAACTTTGGAGGATAGGCCTATCATGTCGAGTGAAAGTGCCGACGATATTAATGTCAGTGTTGCCCTCAGCACTGCTCTTCTCCTTCCAAAGGATCTGGAGCGAAATGCTGGGCTCAGCGAATATGAGAACTACGCGCTAATGCTCCAGCACTCCGTTCAAGTAAGTATTCCTGCTTTGAACTTGTAACTTTTCCTTCTGCTTCACTTTTAGAAGTTCCTCTAATACTTCTGCTTTCTTTCAAGCCATTCAGCACGCCCATTCATTTTCAATGCAATCTTTTGAAAATCGGCAAAAATTGGTTGATATAAAGAGGGAAGCGTCTTCCTTGAAAAAGGAGATCAAATCTCTTGAATCAAAGATGAAAAAACTGGAGGATCAGGCCGAGGCGGCTACTAAGGCCCAGCAGATGGCCGAAGAGAAAGCGGAGTCTGCTGAGGCTATCCGAAAAGTAGCTGAAGCTGAGAAGAACGAGGCCGAAGTAAAAAAGGCCCAGGCTGAAAAGGAGCTCCAGCAGGCTTTGGCCACCAAGGAGGCCGAAGTCAAAGAGGCTGATGAAAAGGCCTATGCCCAGGGTATGGCCGATGTCACAGAGGATTATAAACTTCAAGTCAGGCAGGCATGCAACAAGTGATTTTTCCTTGGTTGGATGTCCCTGATAAAAAAGCTTGATCTCCCTGTTAACTCACCCTTTCGTAATGCCGATGCCATTCCTTTACCATTTCCTCCTCCAAGTCAGGTTGAAGACGAATCAGAGCTTGAGGCTGATGTCGAGGATGAGGATGAAGAGAACAATGATGATGAGGCCTTGGTGAGGAAACCCAAGGATGCTGCTGAAGCCAAGTCCCCTCCTCCTGCTGAGCAAGTCATGGATTTAACCTTGGATGAGGAGGGTGATGAGGTTGGGGAGGCACCCAAGGAAATTGCCATCGGGAAACTATCATCCGACCTTCTTTTGGCTGAAAGAAATCTGGACAAAACGCTGGCTGAGATTGATGCCGAGATTGAAGTAGAAAAGGTTGCCGAGGAGGTTCCACCAGAGTCTTCCGAGGTCCTAGCCCCTCCAGCTGCCAATGCTGAAGAGTCCTGATTCGAATGTTTTCTGTACTTTTTATACTTTGTTTTGTCTTCTGAACAATGTAAACTTCCTTTTATGGCCGATGTGCCTTCCTTCTGAACAATAGTTTTTCTATGGATGCTCAAATTCCTTAATTTCTTCTTGATTTGCTTCTGCTTGGTTGTATGCCTTCTATATTTTGCTGCCTTTGTGCAATCTCCTCGGGGTTACGTACCTCGGGTACAATCAATATTAAACTTTACTTCGGCAAGATACAGACCTGCAAACTTTTCATAAATTCTAACAAGTGTGAAACATATACTACTCAATTTAATTTCGGCCAAAATTTTCCTCAGGTGTTTAAACGGTGATCTCGGTCTAGCCTACTTGTAAATTGCTACAAATTTCAACAAGGATAAACATATACTAAAAATTTTTTCTCGAGTTAATGATCTTCTTGTAAATTGCTACAAATTTTAACAAGTGTTTAAACAATATACTTAGCTTTTACCTTAATCTGTAAATTGCTGCAAATGTTTAGCAATAACCTCGGCTTCACATCGACTTGTAAATTGCTACAAATTTCAACAAGCGAGGAGGAACTGTAATCTCGGCTTAACTCCAACTTGTAAATTGCTACAAATTTCAACAAGTGGAGATAAGGAATCAGCTTAACTCCAACTTGTAAATTGCTACAAATTTCAACAAGTGAAGATAAGGAAACAACTTAACTCCAACTTGTAAATTGCTACAAATTTCAACAAGTGAAGATAAGGAAACAGCTTAATTCCAACTTGTAAATTGCTACAAATTTCAGCAAGTGAATTAAGGAATCAGCTTGACTCCGACTTGTAAATTGCTACAAATTTCAACAAGTGAAGACAAGGAAACAGCTTAACTCCAACTTGTAAATTGCTACAAATTTCAACAAGTGAAGATAAGGAAACAGCTTAATTCCAACTTGTAAATTGCTACAAATTTCAACAAGTGAATTAAGGAATCAGCTTGACTCCGACTTGTAAATTGCTACAAATTTCAATAAGTGAAGACAAGGAATCAGCTTGACTCTAACTTGTAAATTGCTACAAATTTCAACAAGTGGAGACAAGGAATCACCTCGGCTTATCTTTGGTTAAGCACCATCTCGGTTTAATTTCAGTTTTAAACATTATCTTGGTTTGACCAACTTGTTGAAATTGCTACAAATTTCAACAAGTGATAAACGCATTCTTTTTCTTTCTTTCCCCAATATGAACCTAAGTCCTACTTGGGTTCTTATTATTTATCTCTCCAAAAACATCAGTATGTAATTTTATCAATCATATGTGTTTGAAAGAATTTTTTGAGAAAACTTTATTAAAGACATCGGCAAAAAATACTGCACATCTAATGATAGAAGAATTTCAAATTACAAGTGTTCCAAGGTCTTGGTAGTGCTTTGCCCTCGCTATCTTCAAGCCGATAGGCTCCATTGCCTAAAACCGACGTAATTCTGTAGGGTCCTTCCCAGTTTGGGCCAAGCTTGCCCTCTCTCGGATCCTTTTTGTTGCTGACGACTTTTCTCAAGACTAGGTCACCGACTTGAAAATCTCTTGGATTGACCTTTTTGTTGTAAGCTCTAGCAAGCTGCTGCTGGTATATTGCTAACTGAATTGTAGCCTTTTCTCTTCGTTCTTCCAAAAGGTCCAGATCTCGGGCTAAGACTATGTCGTTAGTGCTATTCTCTACTCCCTGGGTCCTGATCCCTGGGATGCCGATCTCCAATGGGATGAAAGCTTCTGTGCCATAAGCCATGGCAAAGGGGGATTCCCTTGTTGATCTTCTCGGCGTAGTCCGATATGCCCAAAGCACGTTGGGCAACTCGTCTACCCACTTTCCTTTCGCTGCCTGCAGCCTCTTCTTTATTCCATCCAGAATTACTTTGTTAGATGCTTCTGCTTGGCCATTACTTTGGGGAAAACTTGGTGTTGAAAATTAGTTTTTGATCTTAAATTTGGTACAAAAGTTTTTGATGAGTTTGTTGTCAAACTGTGTTCCGTTGTCGGCAACTATTGCTCTTGGAATCCCAAATCTGGTGATGATGTTTCTCCATATAAAGTTCTTGACGTCCACATCTTAGATTTTGGCAAGAGGTTCTGCCTCTATCCACTTTGTAAAGTAATCTGTTGCCACCAACAAGTATTTTCTCTGCCCAGTTGCCTGGGGAAGTTTCCCAACCAGATTCATGCCCCATTGGGCGAACGGCCAAGGGCTGGACACTGGGTTTAGGTCAGCAGCTGGCTGATGTATCAAAGGTGCGAACCTTTGGCATTGTTCACACTTCTTCACGTAAGCTTCAGCATCCTTTTGCATGTAAGGCCACCAATACCCCTGGGTAATGGCCCTGTGGGCTAATGATCTGCCCCCAGCATGGCTTCCACAAATTCCTTCATGAATTTCATATAAGAAATCTTCAACCTGCGAAGGGTGTACGCACCTTAAAAGGGGTCCAGTGAAGGATCTTCTGTAGAGATGCCCATCTTCTGTTAGGCAGAATCTTGCGGATTTCAATCTGACTTTATGTGCCTCCTTACGATCTTCTGGCAGTTTTCCGTCTTTCAGGAATGTAACTATTGCATCCATCAAACTTGGCCCAAAGTCTACACACATTGCTTGCTGCTGTGTGCTCTCTGGTTTAATGCTCGGGCCCGACATATAGTCGATCATAACTGTTCTTGTTCTCCCAGTCTGTATTGAACTTGCCAGGTATGCTAATGCGTCGGCGTGGGTGTTGTCATCTCAGCTGACTTGTAGCAGTCGGCAGTTCTGAAATAGGGTTGCCAATCTAATGACTTCTTTTGCATATGCCGACATCCTTTCGTCCCTGGCTGCAAATTCTCCTGTTGATTGGTTAACAAGTCAGTTCAATTATCAGTCAGTTATCAGTCATTATCCGTTTCGTTCAACAGTAATCGGTGATTATCGGTAATCAATCAGTCCCTAATCAGTAAACAGTATGAGGGTTGTTACACCCATCTTGCTATCCTTCCTGTTAAGTCTCCTTGTTGCAACAAGGACTTCAGTGGGTGCTCTGTTAGGACCACAATCTTGTGTGCCTGAAAATAATGGTTCAACTTCTTTGAAGCCACTACTAAGGCCAGCATTAATTTCTCCAGTGGTAGATACCTTGTTTCTGCGCTTGCCAAGGTTTTACTTACATAGTAAACCGCTTTTTGCTCCCCTTTTTCTTCTCGGATTAGTACTGCGCTTACTACGTGTTCTGAAATTGCTAAGTACAAAAACAGTTCTTCCCCTGGTTCTGGTTTGGAAAGAACCGGAGCTGTGGTCAGGTACTTCTTTAGGTCGGTTAGAGCGGCTTCGCATTCTTCTGTCCACGGAAAGTCTGTAGCTTTTTTCACCAAATTGAAGAAGGGTCTGCATTTATCTGAGCTTCTGCTGATGAATCTGTTTAGGGCTGTAGCCCTTCCAGTAAGCATCTGAACCTGTTTTGCTGACGTCGGGCTCTGCAGCTCTAAGATGGCCTTGATTTGGTCGGGGCTGGCCTCTATGCCCTTTCTTGTTACCAGATACCCTAGGAACTTACCTGATCCAACTCCAAACGTGTACTTTGATGCGTTGAGTCGAAGCCGGTATGTTTTGAGTATGTCAAAGATCTCTTTTAGGACGGCAAGATGTCCCTTAGATTCTTTGGTCTTCACGACCATGTCATTAATGTAGACTTCTACCGTTTTGCCAATCATGTGCTTGAACATTTTTGTTACTAACCTTTGGTAAGTTGCTCCTGCGTTTTTTAACCCAAAAGGCATTACCTTGTAACAGTACAAGCCTTTAGGGGTGATGAACGCAGTTTTCTCTTCGTCTGGTGGGTACATGGCGATCTGGTGGTACCCCCTGTATGCATCCAAAAAACTCATCCTTTCGTGCCCTGAAGTTGCATCTACTAGCTGGTCAATCTTTGGCAGAGGAAAACTGTCTTTGGGACAGGCTTTGTTGAGGCTGGTGAAGTCTACACAGACCCTCCATTTACCGTTCTTCTTTTTCACTACTACTGTGTTGGACAGCCATGCCGGGTAGTGAACTTCTCGGATGGCCCTTGCTTCCAGAAGTTTGTCTACTTCCTCTTCTACTGTTTCGACGTGCATCAACGTCGGTCTTCTGGCTCGTTGAATCACAGGTTTTACCGACCTGTCGACATTCAGTCTGTGGCAAGTGACCTCGGGGTCAATGCCAGGCATTTCATAAAGTGTCCAGGCGAATACCTCAATGTTGGCTCTTAAAAAATTTTCCAGTTCTCTTTCCTCTTCTTCGTCTAAGCCTGAACCGAGAAGAAAGAAACGTTCTTCGTCGCCCTCCTGGACTAGGATTTTCTTTAGTGTTTCTTCACTCTTTTCGGTTGGCTCCTTGCCGACATCATCTAGGACCTCCATGTCCTCGTCTTCAATCTCTGCCTCCTTTAGCTCTCGAATGTTGCAAGTAGACTTTGTTGCTGCCATGGAGCAACTTTTTGCCTGCAGTTGGTCTCCTCTGACTTCTTCAATTCCATGCTCTGTGGGGAACCGAAGTAGTTGATGCAATGTTGAGGGAACTGCCCCCATTGCGTGCAACCATGGTCTTCCCAAGATGATGTTATATGGCGAGGGTGTGTCAATCACCATAAATTCTGTCTTGATCTTCTTAGTACCAGCTTGTACCTCTACGCTTGCTGCGCCTAGTGGCCATATCGGCGTTCCATTGAAGCCGACCATAGGATTGTTGGATTGTTCTAGGTCGTTAGGATGAAGGCCCAGCTCCTTGTAACATCTGATATACATTATGTCACAAGAGCTGCCTTGATCTATTAGGATGCGTTTTACTTGGCATTCCCCAACCTGGAGGGATACTACCAATGCATCATTGTGCGGATGCTGGACCATCTCTAGGTCGGCCTCAGTGAAGGTTATCATTGGTCCTTGGCTTTTTTTAGGCCGAGGTCTTTTTTTCCCCTATTTGGTAGACATGTTGTAAATGCCTTACTCTCTGGGTCTCTCCTCTGACTTCATTCTCGTTGACCCTTGAGTGGATCACGTTAACCACCCTTGGCCCTCCTGCCTGTGGTTGCTGTGCTGGAGGTGGTGGGGCTGCTGGTGCTTAAGGCAATCTTGCCTGTACTTCTCTTGTTCTTGCCTCGTCAATAAGGTCCCTCAGATGGCCTTGTCTTACCAAGTCTTCTAAGTGTGCTTTTAGGCCTCTGCAACCCTGAGTTGGGTGCCCTTCTTCATTGTGGTAAGCACAACGCCTACCAACGTTGTTTCCCATGAATTCCCCTGGTGTTCGCACTGGAGTTCTGAAATAGGGCTGGTTTCGTATCTGATCCAAGACTTTATGGATAGGGATTCAGAATACTGTCGTCACTGCCTGTTTACCCCTTAATTCTGTTTCTTGCTTGGTCGGCCTGTTGTTACCTCGGCTTCGCTTTGGCGAGCCATTTCCTTTCTCCTGCTTTATCTCTTTGTTTCCCGATGTATCTTCCTTGGCTCTGGCGTACTTCTCAATTCTTGCCATGAGTTCTTCCATGCTTTTTGGCAGTGTTTTTGCCAAAGACTTCCATAGTGGGCAGTCATCTTTAAGGCCGTTCTTGAAGGATACGACCGCCACTTCTTGGTTGCATTCGGGTATTCGATTGAACACCTCGTAGTATCTCCTTGCGTAGGCCCTAAGGCTTTCTTCCTTGGTAATTCTTAAAGCCATCAGGGCGTCGACCCTCAGGGGCTGTAGTTTGTTCGTCACAAACCTGGCCACGAACATCTCGGCCAGGCCTTCCCATGTCTTCACGCTTCCCTTTGGTAGCTTATGGAACCAATCAGATGCAATTTCCCCAAAAGATGAGGGAAATACTTTGCAGAGTAATGGCTCGTTCCCACTGTATAATGCCATTGAGTTTAGGTACAGTCCAACATGAAAGTTGGGGTCTGACTTACCATCATAAATTTGGAACCTCGGCATACTGAATCTTTTTGGTGCTTCAAATTTGTCGAGTTCCACCGAGAAGGGTGTTCTCAGTTTAACTTTTGAAGTCACCTCGGCTTCAGCATTCTGCTGCTTCCTTTTGAAGTAGTCCCTTAAGTCTTCCTTACTCCTACCTGGAGCTCGGCTATCTCTGGACTTCAATCTTTTTGGCACACTGGTTTCGGCCTCGTAGTGGGCTCGTTTTGATCTTTCTCCATGGGTTGTGTCGAAGTAGAGTGCTTGCCCTTGAACATGACGATGTTCTTTGGGTCCTGGATCCCTTATGCGATGTGTCCTTTGGGACTCTCCCTGTCTTGGTTCCTCTCGTCCGACCTCCCTGGAACGTCGGTGAGAGCGGCTTCCACTCCTGGTGTGCTGAGGGGCTTTGGGGATTTCTTTTCTCCCTCCCTTCCGGGTGTTAATTGCTGGCATCGGCTTATCTTGCAGCGGGTATGGTGGCTGCATAACATTGTTTTGCATCATGAAGTTGACGACAGACTGAAGGTCTGCCAGCTTGTTTACCAGGTCTTTTACTTCCTCATCCCTTCGTAGGCACCTATCCCTCCAAACCTGAAGGTTATCTTCGTTATAGTACTTGCTTTGGTCTGTTCTTTTTGAAGCGCCGCCCTCCTGGCCGGCGTCTTTTTTTCCGTGGCCTTGGTCATGATTTTCTGTAGCAGTTTCCACTCCTAGTGTGCTGAGGGGCTTCGGGGATTTCTTTTCTTCCTCCCTTCTGGGTGTTAATTGCTGGCATCGACTTATCTTGCAGTGGGTATGGTGGCTGCATAACATTGTTTTGCATCATGAAGTTGACGACGGACTGAAGGTCTGCCAGCTTGTTTGCCAGGTCTTTTACTTCCTCATCCCTTCGTAGGCACCTATCCCTCCAAACCTGAAGGTTATCTTCGTTATAGTACTTGCTTTGGTCTGTTCTTTTTGAAGCGCCGCCCTCCTGGCCGGCGTCTTTTTTTCCGTGGCCTTGGTCATGATTTTCTGTACCATGGTTGTCTATTTCAATTTCAAGATCGATTGGTCTGCCACTCCCAGCAGGAGTGTTGCCCCCAATGTTTTCCCTTTCTCCGTCACTGGCCATCTATTCTTCTAAGATTCCCACAGACGGCGCCAAATTGTGTGGGTGATTTTCCGACCACACTGCTCGCTTAGTAACCAGCTGGAGAGCACAAGCAGAATAGATGGCTTCAGTAACCTGTAACAGAAAGAAATAGGCTCCGGCGGTGGCTCTTCCACCCGGGGGCACTCCGACGATCAAGTCAGTATATTTCTCAAAGATAATCAAGTGCTAAACTCACAAGCTTGAATATAGAATTGTGTACCTTAGACCCATGGGGGTGCCTCTCTTTTATAGTTTACTCAATCCAAGTCCTACTAGAAGCCTGACTTCTATGGACTCCAATTCAATACTGACTTTGGATTCTTCAAGAGATAAAGATAAACTCCCTAAGAGCTTTATCCTTATCTTGGCTAAGTCTCCTCTTTGTCCTAGGACTTTTGTCTCTTATCTGCATATCTCGGATTCCGATATCTTCGGAGATAACCTCGGCAACCCCGAGATCACCTCGGCGTAACTACCATGATATGTGACACTTTGGCTTATATGTCGGCTTCGTCATGCCACGTGTTGGTATCCAAGAAATATATCCCTACACAAAAAAAAAAAAATTTCCTTGGTGTAACACTATAATGTAACACACAAAAAAAATTCATTAATGTATTTTTCTCAAGCGTAACACTCAAAAAAAATCCTTAGTGTATTTTTTTCCAAACATAACACTCCAAAAAAAACTCCTTAGTGTAACATTCTAATATAACAAACAAAAAAACTCTTTAGTCCATTTTTCTCAAACGTAGCACTCCAAAAAACAAACTCCTTAGTGTAACACTGTAATGTAATACACAAAAAAATTCTTTAGTGTATTTTTTCCAAACGTAACACTCTAATATGACACTCCAAAAAATTCCTTAGTATAACACTCCAATCTAACATACAAAAAACCTCATTATTGCACTTTTCCCAAACATAACACTCCAATGTAACACTCTAAAAAAATTTATTACTATACGTTTTCTAAACGTAATACTCCAATGTAACACTCTAAAAAACTGCTTACTGTACTCCTTAGTAAGTTTTGACAAATGTATAATTTCAAACTATGAGTGTTGCGTTTTAAAAAAGTACACTATATATTTTTTAGTGTTATTGTGTGTGTTACATTGGAGTGTTACATATGAGATTATATTGATTAAAATGTTACGTTTGGAAAAAGTATACTATGGAGTTTTTTTTTTGTGTTGCATTAGAGTGTTACGTTTGAAAAAAATACACTAAGCAGTTTATTTTTGGTTACTTTTTTTGAGTTTTACGTTATTATACTTAGAAAAAACACACTAAGAATTTTCTTTAAATGTTACATTGTTATGTTTGGAAAAGTACACCAATGAGTTTTTTAGTGTATTACATTGGAGTGTTATATTAGAATGTTACGCTAAAGGAGTGTTACATTAGAGTGTTACGTTTTTGTTCGTAACGTGGGGTTTGCTCTAGAATTAGAGAAAATTCAAAACTTCTATAATGCAGATTGTCCAAATATGTAGTTTTACATTTGGAAAAATTCACTTTTATTGCTAAAAAATTAAACCCAAACATGAAAGTAGCTATCCTTTTGTGTAATTTCCACTTCAATGGAACCTACCTTTGAGTTCATAAGAAAAAAGAGAGGACTAAACAATTCACAAGATCATATTTTGAGATTTATTGATACTTTACCCTTAAAATAAATGTGTTGTGGGTGATATTTGTGAATAATCTTGTCCACATATCTCTACCCTTGGTAAAATTTTAAGTAATTTTTCTTAGTACATAATATAATTGATAATTTATTAAGGATTTGTTTGGGAATTGATTATTTTAATGGTTTTTTAAATTTTTATAAAAAGATGTATAAAAAAGTAAGAATGATATGATAATTTATTGTGACTTTTTGACTAAAAACATCTGTTAACAAACGAGATATAGGTGTCAAACAATTTGAGGTAAAAAGAAAAAAAAAAGAAAAAAAGAAAAGGAAAGTGATATTATGTATAGAAAATTATTATTATTATTATTTTTGATATATGAAGAAAAACATTTTAAAATGTCTACAATTTAAATATATAATATAGGTTTAAATTTAGTATAATGTGAGTCTCATGATGAATTTGATCTGTGTATGTGAGGGTTCAAGAATGTTGTCAAAAAATCTGAATTCTCTAGAAATAATGAGAAGCTTAGATTCTTTAACAGTCACAATTAGGAACACAATAGCAAAGAGATGATGAAGATAAAAGATTGGGTGAAGAAGAAAGCAAAGTAATAAGAGAGAAAATAATGGCAAGGCTCTCCCATAGATCTCCCACTTTTACTCTAGATAATGGAGAAGGAAAATTAGTTCTCTCTAAAAAATTGTCTCTCTAAAATTCATCCCTTATAAAGCTATGGGTGGGTGCTATTTATAGGCACCTCATGATGTAGGATGGAGCCCATGTGCAGGGCACATAGGAAATATTCTCTCTAACTACCTTGTTTGAGGAGGTAACTTTTTCAAGGATGAAGAAAACCCCAAAGAGGAGATCAATCTCTCAGTGAACCCTTCTTCTTAGCTACACATAACCAATGATCCCCAATTATCCCAAAGGGTCGAGGTAGTTCTAGAGGGCCCCCCGCCACTAGTATTGCCGAGTCTCATGGACCTTTCGAGGTCGTGTCACCTCGACCCGAGTATAGGCTAAATCAACCGATAAGCGAATTCATCTCCACCCACTGCTCTCGAGATTCAGGTCCTTTGTTCGAGCTCTAACCTCACTTATGATTCTAGTAGGTTTATCCCAGAATGCTCAAAATTCACAAATGTTCTGGGACTTAACAATGAAGCGGCTTCTAAACTACAATCGAATCCGTTCGAAACCCGAGTGCCTCGGATCTCTAGGTTTGCTCAATATCCTTTCGAGTTCGGGCTCGAGTAAGTCTCTAAGTTCGTGAATCCAAACCCTTTCAAGGCTTAGAGCGATTTGGCCCGCTTGATGGTAATAAATCCGGGCCCACTAATCTTGAACTTTCTTATTGGGCCTAACTAATTTTAATGGGCTTGACTTGACTCCCCCCCTACAATCTGCACATTAAATTTTCAGCATTTTTATAAGAAAAAAATACTTGCACAAAAATAAATCACAAAATGTGGAAGGATTGATTTTTCTAAGTACTTAGATTTGCTACATAGAATTCAACCACAAAAAATTACTGCGCAATATTCTCTATTTCTATGTCTCCAAAAATTTATACTCATCAGATCATCTTCTCATATTTATTTTCCTACCTCAAGGTTCTCATGTAATCTAATATTTTTGATTATTTCGAAAAGTGACAAGAAAAAAACTGTTACGCCATTTATATACCATATTTAATATATTATTTCATTGGTTATAATTGAATTGATTAAAGAGGGAATTATATGCAGATGAGAGAAGAAAAAAAAATTATTACCAACACATGAGAGGTGTAAGTGATATTTACACCCCCACAACCTTTTATTTGTACCTCACCACACAAATATACTTGCACCTCCATATGTTTGTAATTTTTTTTTCTTTATCCTACCTACATGTAATTTTCCTTTGATTAAATTTCTCATCCTTTGTTCCTAAATAATTCATATCACATGATAAACTAAATATAATATAATAATATGATCAAAATAAAAAAATAAATAAAAACTCACGTCATTGCCTAAGATACATTCCATCAGTTTCATTTTTTGGTGTAAAAGCATGAACACGTTACAAATTTGTGCATTATTAATTCACACCAATACTATGGATTACAATGGCATAAGAGGGAGATAAAAGAGACAGAACAGATGTAAAACAATGTTGAAAAGATCAGCAAAAATAATAATATATCCCTCTAATTTTGGAGTTTTAAAAGAGCATTAATGATGTGAAAAATAAAAAATAAAATAAAATAAACCAAAGCCAAAACATCATATCACATAGGACTCACACACCAATTAGAGCTATTAAAGCTCTTAATTTAGGACTCCCAAATTAGAGGGATGCATCATATCTGTTACCTTGGTAGTTTTTGTATTTTATTTATTTATTTATTTTTGTATCATTTTGATTTTTATAATTTTAGTTATATTGATTTTCACTTTTAATTTTAAATTTGGTATTGTTTTAGACTAATTGATAACATTAATTAAGATTTTTGAAAAAAAATTGTCACTGAGTTGGTTTGAATTGAATTAGAAAAATGCTAAAAATTCCAAAAGTTTTACTAAATTTTCTATCAAATGTCGACCCACGTGATATGGGTCTCACACTCATGTAAGACATTTGTTAGAAAATTTAATAAAACTTTTGAAGTCTCTAACATTACTCTTAAAATTAACTTATTGAATTGAACAAATTTATAATTTTACTTATAAAACCATAACACATGCCTGTTTATTTGTATATATATATATATATACACTAATAATTATAATTAATTGGATTAAATCAAGATAAAATCATAAATTTAAGATGAAAATCGAAATAATTAAAATTATAAATAACCAAAATCACATAATGAAAAAAACATAACAAGTTCCGATATAACTTTGTGAGTTGAAAATCATAAAATAGTATGCCAACTGCCAAGTAAATGCCAAAAAAGTAGATTGCTCTCACCTGAATTGGTCTGTTCTTGGAAGCTTGGAATTGATAGAACCCACTGGAGCATAGGAAAAAATACAAACACCCCCTGCTGGTGGTGGTGGTCCGGCAGCTTCAACCGCCACTTCCCCCTGCGCCACCACAATCAAAGGAATCCACAAGGAAAAGCACACACGATACAAACATGAGATACGTGGGAATAGCCAATCCGATAGCCCAGCTCACATTAGTCTGTACATAGACTACAACTGTTAATGTCACCATCATGGAAACCGTGAATGTGAAATTGTACCAATTGAAGAAGATGTTGATCCCCCTCTTCCCGGACTCCGTCACCTGATCGAATTGGTCGGCTCCGAAGGCAACGTTGCAGGGCCTTATGCCGCCCGCTCCAATCACGAGAGGAGCGAAACCGGTTAGGAGGAAGGATAGTTCGTAATTTGAGGGTCCGATGTTGGTGCATTTCGGGATTTGGTTTCGGGGACACTGTGGTGGGTGTAAGTTGGAGATTGCTGCTGTTAGCGTTGTTACTGTCATACCCTTCAATATATACAGCTCTGCTACAGAGCCCGAAAGGGTTTCGAGCCAAATTTGGCTCGAATTTGAGAAGAAGGAGGAAGAAGAAGAAGAAGAAGAAGAAGAAGAAGAAGAGAATGAGGAAGAAGAGAAGGAGAAGCAGAACTGGAGGGGGCCCTAAAAATAGGGCTGGAGGCGGAGGCGGAGGTGGAGGCGGGCAGAAGCGGAGGCGGAGGAGGAGGCGGGCCAGAGGCAGAGGTAGAGGCGGAGGCAGAGGCGACGATCGGCCGACGACCGACGAGCTGCGACGATTGGCCGACGAGCGACGACGAGCTCCCACCTCTCCCCTCTGTTTCTCTCTCTCTCGCCTCTGCTTCTCAGGTTCAAAACGAAGAAGAAGAAGAAAAGAAAGGAGAGGAAGAGAAAGAAAAAAAAAAAATCAAAATCCAAAACGACGTCGTTTTGGGTTTTGAGCCACATTCGACCCACTAATTTCGAGCCCTCAAACATTATTCCAATATATATATGCAGTAGTGATAGAGGCCTCGAATTCGAGGCCTCGAAATTGGCTCGAATGCCGTTGTTTTTTTTTTTTTTTTTTTTTTTTCTGCTGTTTTTTTCTCGGCTGCTGTGTGTATTAATATATATTTTTTAAAATCTAATATATTTCGCACCATTTCATCATATAAAATTATATAAAATTAACAAAATTTAACCAATAGTTTAACTGATCAATCAATTTTATCACTTAATCAGTCCAACTTAATTGACTGATCAGTCAGACTGTTGATTAAAATTCGTTAATTCCATATAATTTTGTACGATGAGTTGGTACAGGATGTCTAGTTTTTTGGCATACCTCTACACATAACCACCTTTAAAAAAATTTTTAAAAAAAAGCCAGCACAGCCTAACAAATAAAATAAAATTAAATTTAAAAAAAATTGAACAGTCAATTTTATTACCCAATCAATCCAACCCAACTCACTTACAAAATGTCTAATTTTTTAGCACACTTCTATATATAATCACCCCTATAAAGAAAAGCGAAAAAAAAAAACTAACACAGCTTTGAAAGAAAAGAAAAAAAAAAAGAAAGAAAGAATTTCGAGGCAAATTCGAGACCTCAACCATTAATTCGAGGCCTCAACCATTTTCCATATACATGTAAGAAAAAATTAATGTTGGGGAAGCGAAACCTAACAAAAACAGTAAATTTTATAAACTTAAAAAAAATAATTTAGAGTTTTTTTTGTGTCATTTTAGTCATTATAATTTTAATTGATTCAATTTTGATATTAAATTTATGACTTTATCTCAATTTGGTCTACTTAATTACAACTATTAACATTTTTTTTTTGTATGTAGAAAATACATACATAAATGGCGTGTTATATTGTTAAGGACAAAATTATAAACTTACTCAGCTTAGTGAGTTAATTTCAACCAATTTAGTGATTATTTTTTTATCAAAAACACTAGCAGTATTATCAATTGGATAAAATTGATACAAAATTTAAAATTAAAAGTCAAAATTGAGTTAATTGAAAATATAGAGATCAAATAACACAGTGGAGCCAAATATAAGGACCACTCGTATAATTTGTCCAAATAATTTATAATTAAAACCAAGTTTCATTCATAATATTGCCTCACAACGAGAAGAATTTTGCACATACACTTTAGATTTGCATTCTTAATAATTTTCTGCTCCTTTTTTTCTGGGTATGCAGACTTTCTCCTATCTAAATACAAACCTTTAAAAAAACACAAATTCATAATTATGTATTAGAATTTACCTAAAAATAACAATTAATGGTTCAAATTCATTTTATTTGTAAACTCCACACTTCATCAATTTAATTTCTACTACATATATTCATTCTGGATAAATTCTGAGACCCTATTTCTGAGATTCCAAACTTTTTTCATAAAAAAACAAAAAAAACAAAAAATTGCAATATACAAACAAGATTTATTATGACAGTACAACAAAACTTTAAGCCTTTAACGTAGATTCCAAATTCGGGATAATTTTTGGTAACAAAAAGTAAGCACATTCTTTTCGATTCTTTTCTTAGTTCCTTCTAGAAAAATGATGGGCCAAAAAAATTGATTTTAAGAAAACAAAGATGAAATCACAAGAAATACTAGGTAATTTTTTAAAGAAACGACAAGTTCAAGTTCTATTCCCTGTTCTTTGGGGTCACTTTTCACCTTAGATTCAGTAATTAAATGTAAAACAGAAGTAGTATTTTCATAGCTTTTCACAGTAAATGTAAAACAGAAGATTACAGTGTCCCAAAAGTAGTCGAAAAATAAACCCAATAGCAGATATTGGTAGTATTTTCATAGCTTTTCACAGTAAAAGTCCAACAAATTAAGAATTGAGAGAGAGTTGTGAATAGATGATCAATACCAAGAGAGAGGAGATGGAAGTGAAAGCCCAGGTTTTGTAACGTCCAAAAAAAGAGTTGGAGAGTGTAGAGGGTCAGAAATTAAGCTCCAAATTAAATATGGGGCTAATTGCTGAGGTCGCCCCTTTGAGGCGATCAGGAATGAAAAAGGAGCATGGGCAAAAGCCCAAGGGAAGTGGCCCAACAGAGGGCCGAAGCAGGTCCGAGCCGCCAAGGGCCTAAACAGACTTCACGAAGGAAAATGCTTAAGTCAAGTTGCAGAGGCAACGCATGCAACAATCAAGTTACAGAGGCAACACATGCAATGGTCAAGCTACGGAGGGAACACTTGTGGTGATTAAGTTGCGGAGGCACTTTGTCTCAGCGCCGCCATTCCAAGTATTGTCGGTACCACCGCCATTCCAAGTATTGTGAGTTCCGCTGCCACCTGGAGTTGCTGAGGGAATGAGAGAACAGAAGCAACTAAGCTGCAGAGGCATTACTTGCAGCGCCCAAGTTGCAGAGGCACTTTGTTGGCGCCATCTCCAATATTGTCGGATGAGTGGGATTGTTAATAAGAGAATTATTAGTGAGGAGGCTTGTTAGCATTTATTATCAATATTAAACAATGCATAAAGAGTACTTGTTAATATTTGTCTTTTAAATTTATAAGAAAAATTAAAGTGATTCTATCTCCTAATATTTCTTTTTGGGACAATCACAATTTAGTGCTGTTTTTTAAAAAAATATATAATTTCAAGTTAGTGATAAATTTTATGAACACTAATAATTAAAATTTTAGTTTTTTCCATGAATTTAATAGTGGTAGATATTTTAAGATAGAGAAAAAAAGAAAGAAAAATTAGTCGAGGTGAGCGTAAACTGATCCAAACTCCTGGTTATAAAAAAAATATGTGTTTTTAGATTTTTGTATTTCAAAATTTTGACATAATTAAATATTTGCAGATATTTTAAGACAAAATAATAAAGATGTTTAGAGACACGATCTTTGGCGTAAAGTTGTAATTCATTTTTTCCTTTGTCTTTGAAAAACTACATTCATTTATAAATAAATACACAAAACATTACAAGATCAATGTTATAATATGAGTTTTGTAAATAAAATAATTTTTATGAGTATTTTGTTTTAAAGTAAATAACCACATTTAACCACATTACTTCATATAAAAATTATGTATAAATTTTTTATTTATATATCAGGTTTACTTATACATTTGTATTAGCTATTTGCCTATTGGAATTCTCGATAACAATTTTTAGTGAAATTATAACTATGACGTAAACTCTTAAATTACCCTTAAACCAAGGGAACTGTAAATGATATCAAACTCCTATCCTAATAACTTTTACTTTAGAAAAAAGTGACCAAAAATATATACCTACTTACTGGTAAGATAAAATATATATCTCTGGTACTTTCAAAATATATTTAGATTTTAAATTTGTTAAAGAGCAAAAAATGAAACAAAAATCAAATTACTCTTCCTTCTATAAATCCAAGATACAAACTCAAAACTTGTTTAAAACCATTTTCGTTTTGTGTTCTCAATTGTCAAAAAACTAATTTTTGAAAAATGTTGTACCATTGTTGAGTGAGCCCACTTTTAGCTCCCACGGCTCGCATGGCTAACCACTACAAGAAAATACACTTTTGGCGATCATTTTTGGCGACTAAAAAAAATTTAGTCACCAAAAGTTGTTGAATTGGCGACCAAAAATAATATTGGTCGGCAAAAGTCAAATATTTAGCTACTAATTTTATTTAGTAGGGAATATTGATTATTGGTGACTAAAAAAAAATTAGTCACTAAAAATATCACAATTGGTGACTAAAAAAAAATTTAGTCACTAAAAATATCACCATTGGCAACTACAAAATTTTTTAGTAGCCGTATAGCTAGTTTTGACTACTAAAATTGTTTAGTAACCGAATGAAAAAAAAAAAAATTATATTTGGTGACCAAAAGTTTAGTCGCCAAAAGTATATTTTCAGCGACAAAAGAATAATTTAGTAGCCATATAATTAATTTTAGCTACTAAAATTGTTTAGTAGCCAAATGAAAAGAAAAAAATTATTTTTTATTGGATTAATTACCAAAAAGTCCTGTCTACATATTTGGTGGTAGCTTAGGTCCTGTCAAAAAGTTTTTGAACCAATAAGTCCCATTTATAGGTAAAAAGACGTTTTGTTCTTTAATCCTAAAACTGATAATGTTCTCAATTTCAAAATTGAGAATGTTCTCAATTTTCAAAACAGAGAATGATTTCAGTATATAATTATCACAATTTGTTTGGCTTCTGGGAAAAGTATGGAATTGAAAAGAAAGATAATTCTGTGAACCTGACACATTAGATTGTTGATTTGAGTTCTTTTTCATGATTAAAATTGAGAATATTATAAACTGAGAATATTCTCAGTTTAAAAAAAAAAAAAGACTCAACTTAAGAGTATAATGCAGTGTCATGTGTCTGAGTACTTGGTTCTGTCTCTACACAGTGACTCGAGTTTAACAGAGAGTTTGCAATTGAGGGTCGTGGCTTGCTTTGTGTTGCAATTGTAGAATCTAAATCTGGAAATCGATTTCTTACTCTGAATCTGGATTTCAGACCTCATTTTAAGAACTGAGAGGACTTTCGCATCAGTTCGAAACTGGTTTGATGCGAGTCGCGGATGAATTCAAGGGCAAAAGTCGTGATCTTGAACTGAAATCCAGATTCGAAATCGAAGAGTGACCTGCGAAATTGATTGATCGAGCTTCAATCAATGACGAATCAAGACCCAGATTACCCTTGTGAACTCGAATCACCCATGTCCGTTGGACTGAAGTTGCGTAGAATTTCGAATTGCAACTATGGAGAGAGAGAGAATGAAGACAGCAATGGATGTTTGACAGTTATGGAGGAGGTCTTGCAAGGGTAAATTGGTCTATTAAAAATTAATGAGATTTGAAGGAGTAAATAATTTTATCTAAGACTTAATAGATTATAAGTTCACAAAATGAGACTTGTATGTAAATGTCCCTTTTTATATTTGGCGACAAAAAGTTTGATCGCCAAAAATATATTTTCAGCGGTAAAAAAATATTTTAATCACCAAAAAATTAAAATATTTGAAAGAAAATTTCAAATTTTGGAGAGATTAAAAAAAGAATTAGCGATTAAAATATGTTATTAATTATTCTAGTGCTCTGCCAGCCCTCTCCCACTTCACTCTCTCATCTCATCTCATCATCCCTCTCTCTCTCTTTCTCAGTCCTGTCTCTCATCATCCCTCTTCTCTCTCTCTTTCTCTCAGGCGACCCTCCTACCGGCCACCGCCCACCACTGTCGCACACGAGCACCCACCTCCTCGCCGACGACGGTACAACCCGCCTCCCCACCAGCGACGGTACCACCCATCTCCCCACCAGAGACGGACAACAGTAGCTACTTTGATTTGTCTCTCCTCCAGCGCACACCCGGTATTTCCGGCCTCTCTCTCTCTCTCTATATATATATATATATATCTTCACCCAATTTCTAGGGTTTTATATTTGCTTTTTTGTTTCTTTAATTTCGAATTATGATTATCAATTCTTAGAATCATTATTCAATCCTGATAGAGTGGTCGTGTATGTGATGTTGATTCATAAAATTTCGAATAATTTGATCAATTTGCAGTTTAATTTGATGTTTTGATTGTGTTCTGAATGTGAAATGATATTCAGAGTTCTGGTTTATTGGTTAATTGAACTTTAATTGATATGATTTGGAGGGTTTAGGGGCAAAATTAGGTTATTGATATATCAACTCTGAATTCAAATTGAAAGTCAATGAGTGAATTTGATGAGTTGGTTGCTTTCAGATTTATTATTTCAGTAAGTTGGTTTCAATGTTCTGCGTCATTGTAGTAAACTTGTCCTTTTATTGTCAGTTTGTCATTATTATATTTCAGCAATTGGATACGTGTGAGTTATTGCCATTGGTAACAAAATTACACATCCATTGTTTGGGGTTTTATGGGGTTGGGTTTACACACCAAAACAGTTGATAAAAGTGCAGGAGGTGGTTACTGGATCACAATTTACTTAGAAAAAAGTTTACTGATGTGGGGCTCTCCCTAAATGAGAAATGATATATAACTTCATCTAATAGTTTACAAAATTCTCTTCATAGAACTCTCTTACCCTAAGTTTTCCCATTATCAACTTTTTCTGTCCCTACTTTCTCTCTATGTTCTATTTTCTTAGTTTGGTTTTATCGTTGTAAGATCAGATGAAATTTTCAATAATTGCAACCTTAGTTAGCAGTGAACTGCCAAAGCTGTCATTTAACTTAAAATATACCAGTAGAGAAGGGATTGGGTCTAGGGTTCAATTTTTACTATTTAGTATTTACTACTAACAAAAGAAAAGAAGGCTGCAGTGGATTAATTGATAGAGCGTCGGGAAGAATTTTCATCTGCCTTACTCTCTGTTGTTTTTTATTTTTATTTTATATCAATTACATATTATCTTTTCATCAAAAACTAGTTGTCAAAAGAGTATGAGACAAATAATGATAATGATATAGATGATCTTATGCCAGCAAGTAAAAAAAAGCATAATGAAGTAATTCAAAAATAAATGTATGAATTAGATTCCTTCTAGTTGTAGTTCACATCGCATTAGATATAAATTTACTCCATCACTTCATTTTTAAGGGGTTTTTTTTTATTATTTGATTTGATTTGATTTGATTTGATTTGATTTGTAGGTTTTCTTAGGGCTAGTTGATCACGAGAAGGAATCAATTTAGTCTAGAGCAGGGAACACACCAATAGAAGGTCATGTGAGATTAGAAAACAGTATGTTGTTCAGATATATGCTTGAGCTTGACTTAGAAAATACTCAATGTATAGCCAAGAAAGAAATTGAATGACCTAGTAGATACAAAGATGATATATAAACCTGTGGGCTTGAGGATGTCTAATGGCAACAACAGTGCATGTGAACAAAATTTTATATAAATGTCTGTACTATTTAGATGCCTTTTACAAGAAAGAAATGCAGTGTGTGATCTCATAACTTTGAATCATGTGGGGGAAGAGTAATGATGAATAAATAAAAAAATTTACCCATTTTTTTTAATATAATGACTTAGTTAAGTTTTGAGCCTATCACTTTAAAATAAACAGCAATTGAGATGCCTTTAATTCTCAAAATGATGCTGATACCTTATTTGGTACAAAATTTTGTATAAAAATTCAAATAGAATAACATTTTCCTTTGGGTGAGAGAAATGATTTACAAATAAAAAATTCATACAAGAAAGTTTTATATAATGTCTTTTGTGGGTTTTAATCCTATTACTTCATAACAAAGAGCCATTGCGATGTTTTTAATTACACAAATTATATTGTCATATCATTTCTCGATTGTCCTACACTACACAACCTCAATAAAAACCATGCACTAGAAGTGATACACAAAAATTTATTTAAAAACAATTATGGACTTTGTGACAACAGATAGAATGTAACGGCCACCTTCCCTGTGATGAATAGGACCTGTGACAACAGACAGAATGTAATTAGCATGTATAGGTTGGGAGTTAGAGCCGAAAATGCATTAAACTTAACCGAAAAATGGCGTTAAGGGGGCAAAAATGCGAATCAGCCCCCGAACCGCCGTACGGACGTCACGGCCACCTTCCCTGTGATGAATAGGACCTCTTGGAAAGAATACAAACACATTTACAAGGCTACCGTATCACGAAAGTATAAATGTCAAATCCAATTATATGACTACCAACAGTAGAGATTGAGGAACAAAATTACTTGTTTTGAATGATTTTTGTAATTTTAGCAGCAAAAGTCCATACATTAGTGTGCTAGATCCTTAAAAAAAAGGGTCAGTCATGTCCAGGCTTCTTGATATCTCGACGTCTTTAGAACTTTGTAATGTGCATAGTCAGCCCCCCACTCATAGATAACCCATTTTCTCCCGAGATAGTTGAGTTCCATTAAGTGGCTTTTAACTCTTAGCTCTCAAGTTTTGATCTACCACTCCCAAGATCTAGTTTAAAGTTTAGCTTATATGGCTAAATACTGATCAATATAATATTGTGCTGCTTAGCAGGTTAGGGTGAATACTATACTGGGATCTTCAGCGCCATCTCTATCAGTAAAACTCAAGCAAGCTTTCAGTTATGGTTCAAAGGATGCTTCTATAATTGAGAGCCAGGTGCTACGTGTGACTCTTTTGTTTTTTATCAGATGCTCATGACCATAATTTGCCTAACTTGTATCCCAATGATCTTGTCAATTGCCTTGACGCAAGAACTCAAGTTTGATCAAGAAAATGATGTCCATTTCTTGGATGCATGGCCAAAGAGTGTTAACGTAGGCAATTTTGTTTTTGTATTTGAGGTGATTGTATTTATTATTGTCACTTCCTACTGATCTGAAGATCCCCATGTTTTTCCTCTCCCTACTGATTTTTTTTGAGGTTTGTGATTAAGACTTTTCAAACTTCGAATGTGATATTTGGTGTGAGAAAAATGCTTCTATTACAATCAAAATAAATACGACTTATTGATCTTTATGTGTTATTTTTCTGTATTAATGTTGTTATTCATTATATTTTTTACTTCAGCAGATTAAAATTTGCATCATGCTATGCTTTTTCTTCAGGCTAGATTTAGTTGGAGAGACTGCTCTTTCGTTATCAGCAAACCATCTACTAAAGCTGCGTTTATCATTTCAATTGACCACTCCACTTGGGCATTCATTTAAACCACTTCAGGTTTGTATTTTGATTTTGGTTTGTCTCTTTAATAATGTTTTCCTTCTTATATCAAGGTTGTTGATAACTTTGTTTGCCTGCAGGGTTTTCTCAAGTTGAAACATGAGACCAAAGTTGAGCACATCTTTGTCTTGGGGAACTCTGGTGAATTGTTTGAAATAACACTAGTAAGTTCCTCTGATCAATCAAATCTTAAATTTCATTTCCTCCTTGTTAGGATCTACAGAAGTTGATCAATTTAGCAACTCACAGATCTATAGAACTTTGTAACAAGACTTCAGCATGAGTTTATTGATATGTTGCAATGCAATCTAGTCTGATATACTAACCTTAAAAGAAAATTAATTATGAATTCAACAAGTTAGTTACCTGTTAGTGATGGTTAGATGTAGTAGTTTCCTTATATATGTGGCATTTGGTCTTGTAGGATTTTCTCAAACTGGTTGAGAAGTTTTTCTATCTTTCTGGTAGAACTATACAGAAAATATGAATAAAAAGCTTTATGGCATATTGTGCACACCATTCTATTCTAGAAAATAAATGAAATTTGTTAAGAAATAAGAATATTTTGTAATGTACTTGGATATTAGGTTAAATTAAAGGGAATTGGATACCTAGAGACAAACCTATGTTACTTTCTTTATTAAAATTTATTCAAACAAAGGCGTTAAGGAGGCGAAAATGCAAAACAGACCCCGAACCACCGTACGGATGTCACAACCAGCTTCCTCATGAAAAATAAGACCTATGACAGTAGACGGAATGTAATTAGCACATGTAGGTTGGGAGTTAGAGCCGAAAACGCTTTAAACTTAATCGAAAAAGGGCATTAAGGGGGAAAAAATTCTAAGCAGTTCCCGAACCACCGTGTGACTCTCACGGACAGCTTCCCCATGACAAATAGGACTTGTGACAACTGACGGAACGTAATTCGGACGCATAGGTAGAGAGTTAAAGCCGAATACGCCCTAAACTTAGGCGAAAAATGGCATTTCAGGGGTGAAAATTCTAAACAGCCCCCGAACGACCATGTGACTGTCACAGACAGTTTCCCCATGACAAATAGGACTTGTGACAACTGACGTAACGTAATTCGGACCTATAGGTAGAGAGTTAGAGCTGAATATGTCCTAAACTTAGTCGAAAAAGGGCATTTCGGGGGCGAAAATTCTAAACAACACCCAAACGACCGTGTGACTGTCACAGACAGCTTCCCCATGACAAATAGGACTTGTGACAACTGACGGAACGTAATTCGGACCCATAGGTAGAGAGTTCAAGCCGAGTACGTCCTAAACTTAGTCCAAAAAGGCCATTTCGGGGGCGAAAATTCTAAACAGCCCCCAAACGATCGTATGACTCTCACGGACAGCTTCCCTATGACGAATAAGACTTGTGACAATTGACGGAACGTAATTCGGACCCGTAAGTAGAGAGAAGCGAGCGGAATATGCCTTAAACTTACTCGAAAAAGAGCTTTTTGGGGGCAAAAATTCATAACAGCCCCGAATGACTGTGTGGCTCACACAGATAGCTTTGCCATGACAAATAGGACTTGTGAGAACTGATGGAACGTAATTCGAACCCCTAGGTTGGGAGTTAGAGCCGAATACACCCTAAACTTAGTCGAAAAAGGGTGTTTCGGAAGGGAAAATTCAAAACAACCTCCGAACGACTGTGTGGCTCACACGAATAGCTTCGCCATGACAAATAGGACTTGTGAGAACTGACAGAACGTAATTTGGACCCATAGGTTGGAAGTTAGAGCCGAATACGCCCTAAACTTAGTCGAAAAAGGGCGTTTCGGGGGCGAAAATTCTAAACAGCCCCCGAACCACCGTGTGACTCACAAGGACAGCGCCTCCATGACAAATAGGACTTGTGACAACTGACGGAATGTAATCCGGACCCGTAGGTTGGGAGTTAGAGCCGAATACGCCCTAAACTTAGTCGAAAAATGGCGTTTCAGGGGCGGAAATTCAAAACAGTCCCCGAACGACCGTGTGGCTCTCATGGATAGCTTCTCCATGACAAATAGGACTTGTGAGAACTGACGGAACGTAATTTGGACCCGTAGGTAGAGAGTTAGAGCCGAATACGCCTTAAACTTACTCAAAAAAGAGCTTTTCGAGGGTGAAAATTCAAAACAGCCTCCGAACGACCGTGTGACTCTCACGGATAGCTTCCCCATGACAAATAAGACTTGTGAGAATTGACGAAACATAATTCGGACCCGTAAGTTGCGAGTTAGAGCCGAATGCGCCTTAAACTTAGTAGAAAAAGGGCGTTTTGAGGGCGAAAATTCAAAACAACCTCTGAATCACCGTGTGGCTCACACGGACAGTTCTTCCATGACAAATAGGACTTGTGACAACTAACGAAATGTAATCCGGACTTGTAGGTTGGGAGTTAGAGCCGAATACACCCTAAACTTAGTCGAAAAAGGGTGTTTCGGAAGCGAAAATTCAAAACAACCTCTGAACGACCGTGTGACTCACATGAATAGCTTCGCCATGACAAATAGGACTTGTGAGAACTGACAGAACGTAATTTGGACTCGTAGGTTGGAAATTAGAGCCGAATACGCCCTAAACTTAATCGAAAAAGGGTGTTTCGGAAGCGAAAATTCAAAACAACCTCCGAACGACCGTGTGACTCACACGAATAGCTTCACCATGACAAATAGGACTTGTGAGAACTGACAGAACGTAATTTGGACCCGTAGGTTGGAAGTTAGAGCCGAATACGCCCTAAACTTAGTCGAAAAAGGGCGTTTCGGAGGCGAAAATTCTAAACAGCCCCCGAACCACCGTGTGACTCACAAGGACAGCTCCCCCCATGACAAATAGGACTTGTGACAACTGACGGAATGTAATCCGAACCCGTAGGTTAGGAGTTAGAGTCGAATACGCCCTAAACTTAGTCGAAAAAGGGCGTTTCGGAGGTGAAAATTCAAATCAGCCCCCGAACGACCGTGTGGCTCACACGGATAGCTTCTCCATAACAAATAGGACTTGTGAGAATTGAAGAAACGTAATTCGGACCCATAGGTTGGGAGTTAGAGCCAAGGTTGTTAAGATCGGGATCCTACATAGGATCGTTTTGGAGGTCTGGAGGATCGGATCGTAGGATCGGATCGGGGATCGTAAGATCCTACTAAAACGATGAAAAAATGCAATTATTCTTATATGTCTAACTAATACTATCAAAATACATATAAAATGACCCAAAAAAACTTGAGAATGTAGCTCAAATGGTAGAGCTCTCATACTTATGAGCAGATCGAGGTTCAAATCCTCGCATTCTCACTTGTGCACTAACAATAATCAATTCAAATATACATTTTACACATTTTTTTAAACAAAGAAAACATAATAAAAAAAGGTGGCCATTCAAGTTGTCATTCAAACATTTTCCTCAAATCTTAACAAAAGAACATACTAAAAGAAAATAGCAATTCAACTTCAAGTCTTCAAGTTAACACTTGCACAACATTGATATCCTTAACAAAACAAACTAAAATAAGAGAAGAATAAATAAACAAGAGGCTAAAACAAGTCATCATCTTCATCGCCGAAATCATCATTGCCACAATCAACAACATTGTCGATCTCATTGTCTCCCTCATCTTCATCATCACCCACAGTGTCACCCAACTCCTCAATGTCATCATCACCAATAGTAGCATCATCAAAGTCATCATCAAAATCCCTTGGAGCATTCATGTTGTCATCCATATCATCATCATCACTTACTTCATGAATTTCATCGACATTTTCTCCAATATGGTCACGGCCTAAGTCGAAGAAAAAAAAAATCCAAATTAAATCCAAATTGCAACTTCTAATTAAAACTAAAAGATGTATCATGTACCTAGACTTACATGCTTGTTCCAAATCCCTTGCAAGAGCATCTGCCTCTTCATCTTCTGAATGACATCCATGTCGAGCATTCCTATCAAGCACATGCAACCAATTTCCTTCTCTTGGAAGAGTCGGATTCTCTTTCTCTGTTATCCACTCATCGTCTGATGGAACATCATCCAAACATAATGGATTCATGATTGATTGTCTATTCTTGTGCCTTTGTCTCAGTTTCAAATTGTACATCACAAAGACCAAGTCATTCATTCTCTTTTGGTGTAAACGATTCCTCCGCTTTGAGTGTACCATCTCAAAAGCACTCCAATTGCGCTCACACCCCGATGAACTGCATGTTAGACTTAATACCCTGATTGCAAACCTCTTCAACTCGGGACATTCATCACCAAAAGAGTCCCACCAATCCCCTACATCAAAATTTTAATTAAGTAGTTCAAAATTTAAAGTTCTTCAAAACAAATAATCATAACATAAGATTGATAGATACAACTTACAAATCAACTTAGGGTAAAAATAAATAACCTGGAGATTTCTTTTTTCTAGTCAAGATTGCATTTTGTATACCAAAGAGTCCTCTTGCATTCTTGAATGCATCAATTTGCAAATCTATCTTCACCCTCTCATTAGTGTCAGGGACCATTTTTTCAAGACATTTGTACAACCCAATTTTAATCTCTGCATCAGCTTGAAAATTGGGACTATAATGAAGCTGAGGGTTCAAGAAGTATGCTGCAGCATGCAATGGGTGATGGAGTTGGGTTTCCCATCTTCTATCAATGATGGCCCATATAGGATCATAGCTGACACAATTTAATAAATATTATTAATGAATAAATAAATAGTTTATGGAAATAGTATTAAAGAGTAAATAAATAGCCAACACTAAATAAAAAGTTTACCATCTTATGATATTATTGAAATTCTTTTGAATTTCCTCTTTCGCACGATCCATTGCTTCATAAATGAATCCCATTGCCGGATGCTCATCCGAATCCACCAACCTAACTACCTTAATGAGAGCTACTGCAGCCTTCAAGCAGGTAGAAACACCCTTCCAAAAATATCGATTGTCCAAAACAATATTTTCAATTTTTTTCCCCTTTTCAGACTTCGCAAATCTACTATTCCTCCACTTGTTTGATGTAAATAGAGAGAACAATGCACCTTGTTGCTCATGAAGACGTCTCAATGTCAAGTAAGAGGTAGCAAACCGAGTTACCGCAAGCCTTGTAAGTTCAACGTCTTTTGTAAACTCCTTCATCCAATGAATAAGATTGGTTCTTGAATAAATGTATGCCACAATCTTTTTTCCTTTACCAATTGTAACACGATGAACTTGTATTTCCTTCTCAAAATCTTCTAACATCAAATCTATGCAATGGGCGGCACAAGGAGTCCAAAACAAGCCCTTTCTCTTATCCATTAACATTATTATTCATACTTTACAAAGAAAAACAAAAAAACGAAACATAAGAATTGGTTACAAAAATATCAATTCAATCAGCCATATGGAACATGTTCTAACATGCATTTAGGTAGAACAATCGAGAAATGTCTTCTTGAAATAAAAGAAACTATATATATTTATATATGCATCATGCAAAATTTTATTCCAACAACTGCACAAACAATGTAATAATGTATTTCTTCGTCCTAATAAATATTATAAAGGCAATTATTGAATATGTAATGTTATTTTTCATAAAGTTGTTGCTTTTAAACTAAGTGTTGCGAGTTTTTCGACCTAAGTGTAAGCGTATTCGGTGGGTGTTATGAATTTTCACCCCTTGAAAAAGCTCTTTTGTCGAGCAAAGTTTTAGGGCTATTCGGCTTAACCAGGTTTTAAATCGCGATCCGGATCGTTGGATAGTACGATCCTTACGATCCAAATTTTAGAGAATCGATCCAGATCGCCATGCTAATCGTATTTTGCTCAGGTCGGAACAGGATCGTTAGGACGTTAATGGGATCGTTAGGATCGTATTTGGATCGCTCCTATACGATCCTACTTTTGGCCCTTTCTGATGCTTTTATTACAGGTTTGATGCAACTTCTGTTTCTTCTAAAACTTACACATAGATTAGGGCAAAATATTGGGGTGAAAATTGCTGAGCGCCTCCATCGATCCAGCCTCCATCAGATTCCATGCTCCAGGTATGCTCTTCTTGCTTTCGTTCTTCTCTTCTTCTTCATTCTTCTTCTTCTTCTTCTTCTTCTTCTTCTCAGTTCGACTCATTCTTCTCTTCCTTTTCTTGTGCTTCGAGTCCTTCTCTTCTCCTCTATCGACTTCTCTTCTCCTCTGTTTGTTCTTCTTCGACTCCTTTTTCTTCTTCTCTCCATCTTCTTTTTCCCTCTGCTGCTGCCTTTTTTTTTCCCTTTCACTTTCCATTTTTCTGACCTTCATTTCCCCTTTTTTTCCCCCTTTCCACTTCGTCTTCCATTTTTCTCCTTCTTCCATTTTCCATTTTCCTGTCAACCTAATTAAATTAATTTTTAACTGTATTTATTTTTGCAGAATAAGACAACCAAAACCAAGGAAAAGTGCCGGCAGATACATTATATCAGTGTACCACAGGCTTCATTTTATGCAGGTTTGTTCTCATTCCCTTTTTTTTTTTCCCCCTTTTGTATGGAATTTTGTAACATAATTTGTAATTGAATTTGTTAATTTGTAAATTAAAGGGGTTCATAAATTATAGGAGAGATGAAGTTGATCACAGATGGAAAAGTTAGATTAGAGGGAAAATGTCTCTCCATGTTCACTGTTACTAAAGTGGTGGTGGTCACTTTCTATAGGATTTGTGTGCTAGCCTAAGATTCTTCATCTTCTCCAATTAACTTTCTAAATTCTAATTTATCCTTATCTATAATTTCAATGAGCCTGTGCAGGCATCATTGTATTTACTATTGTAACAAATTTATTTTTGAATGTAAACTTGACTTTTTTCTCTGATATTTCACAACTATCAAATTGTAAATTGTAGTAATTGATTCCAGTGATTATCAATATAATGATTGTAGGTATTGTCAATTGAGTTAAACAATGCTCCTCGTTCTGGTAAGGGAGAAGAGGAAAAATGTTGCGGGTAACCGCACGGATCCTGGTGGGAAATGGAATTTGAAATAGATGCTTGCAACAAAAGGTATGCAATGCAAGTTATTGTAATGTGACTCGATCGGGAGGTATATATAGATTAAAAATCAGTAGCTTGTACTCATCAAAATGTTGAGCTCATTGATCCTCAAGTCCCATAAAGTAAGAGGAAAGTTCATGAGTCTTTTAAGACTCAAACATTAAGAGTCTCAAATAAAAGAGGAAAGATAGTTATGATGTTGGTGATGATTTCTGAAGAGGAGGTGGAACTATTAGGCCTATCTCATCAAACAAACAAAAACGGGTGGGTGCCATAGATGTAATTTGTGATGGAAGAAATCTGGACGTCAAATCAAAAACTTCAATCAAATGTTTAAGAAAGGAAGAGAGAGATGATGTTTGTCAACATAGCTCGTTTTTTTACATAGTGCAATCCTTTAATTTGTGTGAACACCCTATATTTTCCAACTCATGGTTAGGACATATTGGGATTATGGAAAAAGGATTGTGCCACCATTTACCATGAAATAGGGTGACATTTTTTAAAAAAAGAAGTGCATGAGGACTCTAACAATGGTTGATGAGTTTTAAGGAACAATGAAGAAGACCGGGAGTGTACAATTATGTCAGATGGATGGTCAGATAGAAAGAGAAGATCCATATTTAATTTCTTTGAATAGCCCTAATGGAACTATTTTCTTGTCATCACTAGATACATCCCGACATTTTCAAAAACAGGTTGAAAAGGTTTTTGAGATGTTAGATGAGGTTGTTTGAGGAAGTTGGGAGAGAAAAATGTTGTACAAAGTTGTAACTGACAATGCTTCTAATTGAAATTGGCGGGAC
>NW_021024973.1:1752940-1763135 GCF_004153795.1 Camellia sinensis
AACTACTATCATAATAAATCATAATTTAACATCGCAGATGTCAAGCCTCGCCATAACTGACGATATGCTACACGTTCCAAAATAGGTTATCTACACTATAACATTTCTTTTTCAATCAATTCCAACGCTAAAATTATACAAACTCAAAATCATATTTACATTCTCCATTCAAAATTTCTATCATACAAATTTAATAGGACAATTTTTATTTAAAAATGAATATTATTATTTTAACCTTTTAAATTTAATGATGTGATAATTAATTATATATCTCTCATATATTCTGTAATTATTCATCAATTATCTCTGTTATACATCATTGAATCTAGAAAATGAATTTAGAATTAGATTAAAAAATTGTATATCATTTGATTTAAAAATATATATA
Organism: Camellia sinensis; assembly: GCF_004153795.1. Lineage (NCBI taxonomy): Eukaryota > Viridiplantae > Streptophyta > Magnoliopsida > Ericales > Theaceae > Camellia > Camellia sinensis. The sequence continues at coordinate 1,753,329 of NW_021024973.1, forward strand.
TTTTCTATACAAACAAAGAAGCATTAGTTTTTACGTGATGCTATAAACATATTTTAAAAGTGTGTATCATATATAAGTTATGACATTTTAAAAAAGTTAATATTGAATCAGAACCAAATACCACACATAAGATATAACTGAGGTATAGCTAAATTTTTTTTGGTGTCATAATTAATCTCATAATAAATCATAACAAATATCATAATAATTTATAATTAAATCATAACTACTATCATAATAAATCATAATTTAACATCGCAGATGTCAAGCCTCGCCATAACTGACGATATGCTACACGTTCCAAAATAGGTTATCTACACTATAAAATTTCTTTTTCAATCAATTCCAACGCTGAAATTATACAAACTGGCTTCGTTTGAAAAGTGAGTTGATTTTTTGATTTTTTTGACTATTTTAGCCTGGAGCTAAAAAACTTGATTTGGGTAAGATTTTTGGCTTTTTTGGCTTTTTTGAATTTTTTGTGAGAGAAAAAATGTAATGATTATGGGTTAGATGTGATGTTTTGTCTTATTGGGCTAAAAAATTTATTTTGTTTTTTATAGCTATTTTAGCCAAAAAAGCTCCAAACCTCTCTTTCCAAACGGAGCTTTTAATCATATTTACATTCTCCATTCAAAATTTCTATCATACAAATTTAATAGGACAATTTTTATTTAAAAATGAATATTATTATTTTAACCTAAAAGTTATATTTACCTTTTAAATGTAATGATGTGACAATTAAATATATCTCTCTCATATATTCTAAATTTAATAATGTGACAATTAATCATATCTCTCATATATTTTGTAATTATTCATCAATTATCTCTGTTATACATCATTGAATCTAGAAAATGAATTTAGAATTAGATTAAAAAATTGTATATCATTTGATTTAAATATATATATATATTTTCTATACAAACAAACAAGCATTAGTTTTTATGTGATGCTATAAACATATTTTAAAAGTGTGTACCATATATAAGTTATGACATTTTAAAAAAGTTAATATTGAATCAGAACCAAATACCACACATAAGATATAACTGAGGTATAGCTAAAATTTTTTTGATGTCATAATTAATCTCATAATAAATCATAACAAATATCATAATAATTTATAATTAAATCATAACTACTATCATAATAAATCATAATTTAACATCGCAGATGTCAAGCCTCGCCATAACTGACGATATGCTACACGTTCCAAAATAGGTTATCGAGGAGAATTATTTCCTCCCCGCACAATTTATAATTAAATCATAACTACTATCATAATAAATCATAATTTAACATCGCAGATGTCAAGCCTCGCCATAACTGACGATATGCTACACGTTCCAAAATAGGTTATCTACACTATAAAATTCTTTTTCAATCAATTTCAACACTGAAATTATACAAACTGGCTTCGTTTGGAAAATGGGTTGGCTTTTTGGCTTTTTGGCTTTTTTGGCTATTTTAGCCTGGGGCTAAAAACTTGGTTTGGGAAGGACTTTTGGCTTTTTTGGCTTTTCTGACTTTTTGTGAGAGAAAAAATGTAATGATTATGGGTTGGATGTGATGTTTTGTCTTATTAGGCTAAAAAGTCTATTTTGTTTTTTGTAGTTATTTTAGCCCAAAAAGCTCCAAACCTCTCTTCCCAAACGGAGCTTTTAATCATATTTACATTCTCCATTCAAAATTTCTATCATACAAATTTAATAGGACAATTTTTATTTAAAAATGAATATTATTATTTTAACCTAAAAGTTATATTTACCTTTTAAATTTAATGATGTGACAATTAAATATATCTCTCTCATATATTCTAAGGCCAAGTTTGGCAAGTTGCCAAAAAGTCAAAAAGTCAAAAGTTAGTCAAAAAGTTAAAAAGTTATCAATATTCACTAAAAGTCAAAAATTACGGCTGCACAGCTCCCAATCCTAATTTTTTCCTACACACTAATTTATACAATTTTTTAATACACATTTTTCCATAAAAAGTCAAAAAGTTAACCCAAACATACATTTTTTTTTCTCCATTTTTTAGTCTAAAAAGACAAAAAGTGCACTTATTTAGGACACCCCAAACAACCCCTAAATTTAATGATGTGACAATTAATTAAATATCTCTTATATATTCTGTAATTATTCATCAATTATCTCTGTTATACGTCAGTGAGTCTAGAAAATGATGAAGGACCCTAAACAATATATGAGAGAGATATATTTAATGATGAGATGTATTATCATTGAGGAGATATATTGAATATCAAAATCAAAGACTGAAAGTTGGCCTTGCCAAGAGGCAAAAATCTGTTTTTGAGCTAGATTTTTAACATCAGCTTTAAAGATTTGTTTAGCAGCAGAACAATCAACTCTGATTAAAAAATGTTGATTAAGAAGATCGTCCTGAAATTTTAAAACACATTTTAAAATGGCTAAACATTCTTTTTTGATGGTTGGATAATTTTTGGCTGCAGAATGCCAAATTCCAGAATGAAATCTGAGAAGTTCTTCTTTTTTAGTGATTGGATTTAATTGTTTGAGAATACCACCAAACCCTAAATCAGAAGCATCAGTTTCAACGATTTTTTTCCATTCTGGATTAGGTAAAGAAAGGCAAGGTAGAGTATGGACTCTAGCCTTAATTTTCTTTACAGCTGCAGTATGATCTGGACTCCATGTGGGAGGATTTTTTCTGAGTCTGGAATATAAAATTGCTGTATCAGTAGCAAGGTTAGGATAGTAATCATGTATATAATTTAAACTACCCAGAAATCTCTGTAGTTGAGTTTTATCTTTGATTTCATCAGGAAATTTGGAAGCAAATTCCATACTTCTATTTATAGGAATAATAGTACCATTGTGAATATTATGGCCTAAAAATCGAACAGTTGTTTGGAAAAGTTTCATTTTTGGAGCAGAAACCACTAAACCATTTTTTATGATGACATGCTTAAAAATATTAAGATGTTTCATATGTTGATCAATTGATGAAGAAAAAAGTAAAACATCATCAATATAACAAATTGAAAATTTTGTATAAGGATTGAATATGTCATTCATTATATGCTGGAATTCTGATGGAGCATTTTTCAAACCAAATGGCATTACATTCCATTCGAAATGCCCAAAGGGTACAGTAAAAGCAGTTTTGTATCTGTCTTCTTCAGCGATTTGGACTTGCCAAAATCCTGATTTAATATCGAATTTGGAAAAGACTACTGCATCACGGAGGCGATCTAATAGATCTTTTTTGTTTGGAACTGGATACCTTATCCATTGTAAGGCTTCATTGAGAGGTTTGTAATTGATCACTAATCTGGGAGAACCTCTCTCAATTTCGGCATTTTTATTGACATAAAAAGCAGCACAACTCCAAGGAGATTTACTGGGGCGAATAAGTTTCTTCTGGAGAAGGGCATTAATCTCTGTTTTACAGAGTTCCATATACTCATTTTTCATTTGACTGGGGCGAGCGCGAGTAGGGATTTTCCGCTCATTGAAACTGGGTTCATAAGGCAAAGAAACAATATGTTTTTTCCTATTCCAAAAAGCATTAGGAAGATCATTGCAGATTTCAGTTTGAAATTCTTGTTCAAGAATTTTAATTTTTTGTTGGAAAGAGGATTGGCTAATCCGTTGTTCTGTAGTGAGGAAACTAATTTCTTTTTGTAAGAAATTAATTTGTTTTTCTTTGAAATTAACTAAGTCCTTGATTTGATCAAGTTCCTTAGTGTAAGGCTGTGTGATAAACTCAAAAATAATCGGCTGATTATTCAGGTTTGTATGAATGCCAATAGAATCAATTTTTAAAATTGGCATTAAAAGACACAGGAAAGGAGTACCAAGAATTATGGCTTGAGACATGTTTTTAATAAGAACAAAAGAAGTTGGAAGACATAATCCTTGATTACAAATTAAGACTTCTGGAAGTTTATACTGGATATATAGAGTATTGCCACTTGCACTTGTAAGTGATTGCATGGTCTTATGAAAGTATTTGGTTGGAATAGGTCCTTCCTGAATACAATTCATATCAGCACCACTATCAACAAGAGCAATGGCATCTTTAATGATAAAATCAGGTTTTATCATAAAAGTAATTCGGATATACCATTTCTGGAAAGTGACAGAATTCATAAGCATGAGATAGTCTGTTGCTGTTGATTCTGAAGGATTTTCGGAAGTAGTTTCAACAATATTTTTATCTTTTTGGAGTTTTCCATTAATCTTTTTGATTTCAGCATTAATGGCGATATTGGAATTTTGTAAATGTTTAACTTCTAACTTTAAAGCATTTACTTCCATTCTTAAATCCTGGATGAAGATTGGTTTTTCTTCGGTCTGAATATTTTGGATTCGGTTAAAGACTTCTTTCATGGTATAATGTTGTGGAGGAAGAATTTCTTCCTTCTTTTGTTGCTGTAAACATAATTCTAAGAATTTTAATTTCATTTCTGGATTAGAAATCTGGTCAGCAAAATTAATTATTTTGTGCTCATCTTCTGTTAGAACATTGATACTGGGTCCTCCAATATCGAGTCCATTCATTTAAACTATTGCTTTCCAATAATTGACTTCGTCTGAAATTTGATTGATATTAGTTTTACAATTGCAAATTTCTGGATTATCTTCAGATTCATTTGAAGTGTTAGAGTAAAGTGCATTAAGCTCGTCTTTATTATCAGAAAAGGTGTCGGAATCTGAAAGCATTTGAAGGATTTGTTGCTTCAAATTATCATCTAATGACAGTTCATTAAGCTTATGCTGTATTTTAGACTTACAACGATTAGCATAATGTCCTGTCTGTCCACACTTATAACATTTAACAGTGGATTTGGATGATTTCTTTCTGTAAGATTTGGATTGTTTCTTATAGGGTGTAGCTTGCTGAGCCTGTGGCTTAACATACTTATATTTCCTGGATTTTTTAGGATAAGATTTGGATTTAGTTGTTATCTTTTTATGTTTTCTGGACTTGGGATATTGTAAACTATCACCATAGGCAAATTGTTCACAGAACTCACCTATTTCTTTTCGACCAATATGGTGTTGTTGTTTCATTTGTTGCTGGAGTTTGAGCTCATTATAGAGAGCAAGACCTTCATTTGTAATTATGGCTATGAGCTGACCGTAGGTATATCTATAATAAGGTATAGACATTCTATCATGTCGGTCACGTAATTTTTTTCTAACTCTTTCAGCAAAAAGAGTAGGTAAGCCGTCAATAAATTTGGCTTTCCAATGTTCAGAACTGGCGTTTGTACGTCGATGAACTTTCATCATAAAAACATCTTTGTACCATCTAAAATGAGATAAAGATGGACATCTCAATTTCTAGAGAAGTTCACGAGTACGATCTTCAAGACCGGTAACATTGCCGATGAAATGCTGGATGATGGTGTTTACCAAAGTGTAAACAACATCTTGTTCGGTAACTTCAGCTCTAGTATTAGGATCTAAACGCACACGAGTTGAAGTTAGGATCTCATCATTCTGAGCTATTGTGAGAATATTATCCCACCATCCTTTGAGGATACCGGTGAAACCACTGACAATAAATCTCACAACTTGGTGGTCAGTATTTTCATTTTGTTTGCAGACAGTGGCAAACATCATCATGTGCTGTAAGGTTTCATATATTTGATAATCAGTCAAACCATCTATGTTCCATTCATAAATGGTGCGACTTTGATAATGTTTTTGATTTTGTAAGAAATTTTCTTCATACAAAATATCAACAGGAGTTGGTCGGGAATAATAATACCTACTTGGAGCTAGGTAAGAGTGTCTATCAACTTTGGTGTCATACATGACTCTATTGACATCACTTGGCTGGTCATCCTGGAAATTAGCTTGTATTTCAGCTATTTGCTGAATAGTTAATTCGGAAAGAGGTTCTTCCTTGGCTATGTGATCTCTGGATAACATATTGACCTGAGATGGGCCAGTAGTCGAGAGATTAAGATTTTTAATCTTATCAATCAAGGTGTTCATGAATTCGGTATTATCTCGTTTAGGTTCGAGATTAAAATTGGTAATTGTGGGATTAGGTTTGAGTAATGCAGGCTGGATTTCGGGTTGCTTCATGGGTTGAATTTGACAATGTTCTTTTAAATGAACAACTGTTTCTTCAATTCGGGTTAACTGCTTCCCCATGGTTTGACAGTAAAGGTTTGTATAATTATTTTGTTTAATATCAAGAATAAAATCTTTAATGGTCAAAGCATTGGAACTTTTGGGGGGAGGCGCCATAAAGGGAGATACGACCAAAGGTTGGCTGGAAGTTGTATCACTAGGAAGTAGTTCGAGTGATTTAGCAGGAGGATGGATAGAGGTGTACATATTTCCATCGGTTGTGACCCAATTTTTCTGATCCAACACTTGTATGTGAGAACTCGGGATGTTAGTATGGATTTTAAACCATAAAGGAAATGGTTGGAGTATTTGGTGTTCTTCCAAATATTCATAATACTGAGCTTTGAAAGTTTTTAATTGTTCAGGAGTATGGTTGGTAAAATACCAATTTCGGAAGTCAGTATATTGTTCAGGAGCCGAATACGCCCTAAACTTGCTTGAAAAAGAGCTTTTCGGGGGTGAAAATTCATAACAAGCCCCGAATACACCTTACACTTAGTCGAAAAACTCGCAACACTTAGTTTAAAAAGCGACAACTTTATGAAAATAACATCTACATATTCTAATAATTGCCTTTATATATTTATTGTAGCGACCCTAATTTTGTTAAGTCATTTATTTATTATTATGATTATTATTATCTTATTTTATTTTTGGCTTCATTAATTGTGTGGTCACATGAGAATTTAATGTGATATTTAATGAATTTAATGTGGTGATTAATTAATTTAAATATTTAAATATTTATATTTGTTATATATATATATAAAGAAAAGAGGTGTTATATATATAGATATATATATATATATATTTTATTTTATATTTATATTTATATTATAATTATGTTGTATTACATAATACAATATGGTAGTCAAATAGGGTTTAGGAGTTAAGGGTGGAAGAAAAAAAAAAGGAGAACAGAGTTGTCTGCGGCGGCAAGCTCGAGAGAGAGAGAGATTGATCATCAAAGAAGAAAAAAAAGAGTGCTGTGTGTGTGTGGCGTAGAAAGTGAAGAAGAAGAAAAAGAGAAAAAGAGAAAAAGAAAAAAATAGATTAGGGTTTTATTTTGGTGGCTCCATTAGTTTTTCAAATATTTCTTGGATCTTCAAAAAAATATGGTAAGTACAAAACCCACTTCTCTTTATTTATGTTTAATTTGATGTTTTATTTATTCATTTATTTTTTTTATTTGTTTGATGTTAATTTGATTTTGTTTTTATATAAAGATGATAGCTTAATTTTAATTATTTTGATTAATTGTGGATGTAAGATTTAGGATTTATAAATGATTGATCGATTTTAATTATTTTATTTAGTTGTGTATGTAAAGTTTAGGGTTCTTAGATAATTGATTGATTTTAATTACTTTGATTAGTGTGTAAGCAAAGTTTAGGGTTTATAGATGATTGATTGATTTTAATTATTTTGTTTAGTTGTGTATGTAAAGTTTAGGATTCTTAGATAATTGATTGATTTTATTTACTTTGATTAGTGTGTAAGTAAAGTTTAGGGTTTACAGATGATTGATTGATTTTAATTATTTTGTTTAGTTGTGTATGTAAAGTTTAGGGTTCTTAGATAATTGATTGATTTTATTTACTTTGATTAGTGTGTAAGTAAAGTTTAGGGTTTACAGATGATTGATTGATTTTAATTATTTTGTTTAGTTGTGTATGTAAAGTTTAGGGTTCTTAGATAATTGATTGATTTTATTTACTTTGATTAGTGTGTAAGTAAAGTTTAGGGTTTACAGATGATTGATTGATTTTAATTATTTTGTTTAGTTGTGTATGTAAAGTTTAGGGTTCTTAGATAATTGATTGATTTTATTTACTTTGATTAGTGTGTAAGTAAAGTTTAGGGTTTACAGATGATTGATTGATTTTAATTATTTTGTTTAGTTGTGTATGTAAAGTTTAGGGTTCTTAGATAATTGATTGATTTTATTTACTTTGATTAGTGTGTAAGTAAAGTTTAGGGTTTACAGATGATTGATTGATTTTAATTATTTTGTTTAGTTGTGTATGTAAAGTTTAGGGTTCTTAGATAATTGATTGATTTTATTTACTTTGATTAGTGTGTAAGTAAAGTTTAGGGTTTACAGATGATTGATTGATTTTAATTATTTTGTTTAGTTGTGTATGTAAAGTTTAGGGTTCTTAGATAATTGATTGATTTTATTTACTTTGATTTATCTCCGTGCAAGTTTGGCTTCGGAGCGGTGTTAGGTATACGGAAGGCACATGGGATATATGTGTAGGCCGAAGTGGTGGAGTTAAGGTACAAAGAATTTAATTATAAGTTTATTGGTATAGTGTGAATTGTATTGATTTGTACATTTAAAAAAATAGTAAATGATCTCGATAAATTATGAAATTTGAGCAGAGGCATGTATATGTGATTTTGGACAACTTTTGTGTTTTAGCTTTTTAATAAAAAGATCGATTAGAACTTATAATCGGATGATCTTGATTATTGTCGGTTTGATTCATTTTAGCAAGGCAGATTTTAGAGGCTGTTTTAACCCACGAAACGAGCTCATTTTTATTGGTTTCGCGCAAACTAAAGTAAAATATTATTCTGCACACTTTTTGTGTTTTGAAATTTTTCGAAAAAAAATCATCTTAGGGCAGTTTTGGTTCATTTTCAGCTTCAGATTTTTCGATTGAGTTCTGTCTAGATTTTTATATCAAGTTTTTCTCTTAACCTGTTCAGTTTCTGTTAAATTCGTTCGGTTTGTCTTATAGGAAATTTGATTCTGTACAACTTTCATTCTTTGAGTTTTGATCAATTCGAATTATTTAAGTATGAAACGGTGTAATTTTATATTTTTTTTTTATTAAGTTACTTATGATTAAATTATACTAACTTTATTTGTTTTGCAGGATGGTGGGTCTTACTAACTTTTTATGCAGGGCTGACCCACCATATTTTTTATTTCTATTTTGTCTATTCTATAATCAATTTATATTTCGTTGTGTACGGACAAGAAACTAAATGCCATCGTATCTCGGGAAACTACCCATTCGTCTCGGTACGGTTGGAACTACTTGTCTTGTCCCGTGATAAGAATTAAATGTATTTTTGTCTGTGTCTGGTGGACACGTGGGTGTTAAATCTTGTACTCATACCAGTATACCCGTATACTGACCCGTTTTGTCTCTTGGCAACTCGGGTGCGTTCTGTTTAAGCGCAGCTGAGCTTCCTTTGCAGGATTAGTTGAGGCTACGGTGGTGACGAGAAATAACTAAAGTTTTTTGGCATATCTCTTGGATTTCTTTTTTTTTTTTAAGCTTAGGCTTGTTAGTAGTTTATGTATTTATTATTATTATTATTATTTTTATGACTTTAGTATTGGAATAATTTGACATGGTTTGTAACCGTACTTTATTTAAGTTGTTTTGACTAGTTATTGCCACTTTAATGTAAGGTTTAGAATTTTTAGATGATTGACTAATTTTTAATTATTTTGATTAGACGTGTATGTAAAGTTTAGAGTTTTTGGATGATTGATTGATTTTAATTGTTTGCATTAGTTGGGTATGCAAGGTTTAGGGTTTTCAACAATGATTCATCCCCCCTTTTCCTCCCATCCCCTTTGACCCCCTCTCTCTCTCATTGGTTACATTTTCTTTTTCTTTTTCTTTTTTTTCCTGCTCCTCCAATCATCCC
>NW_021024973.1:1763451-1798827 GCF_004153795.1 Camellia sinensis
GTTGAAACTGATGCTTCTGATTTAGGGTTTGGTGGTATTCTCAAACAATTAAATCCAATCACTAAAAAAGAAGAACTTCTCAGATTTCATTCTGGAATTTGGCATTCTGCAGCCAAAAATTATCCATCCATCAAAAAAGAATGTTTAGCCATTTTAAAATGTGTTTTAAAATTTCAGGACGATCTTCTTAATCAACATTTTTTAATCAGAGTTGATTGTTCTGCTGCTAAACAAATCTTTAAAGCTGATGTTAAAAATCTAGCTCAAAAACAGATTTTTGCCTCTTGGCAAGGCCAACTTTCAGTCTTTGATTTTGATATTCAATATATCTCCTCAATGATAATACATCTCATCATTAAATATATCTCTCTCATATATTCTAAATTTAATAATGTGACAATTAATCATATCTCTCATATATTTTGTAATTATTCATCAATTATCTCTGTTATACGTCAGTGAGTCTAGAAAATAAATTTAGAATTAGATTATAAATTTGTATATCATTTTATTTAAAAAATATATATTTTCTATACAAACAAAGAAGCATTAGTTTTTACGTGATGCTATAAACATATTTTAAAAGTGTGTATCATATATAAGTTATGACATTTTAAGAAAGTTAATATTGAATCAGAACCAAATACCACACATAAGATATAACTGAGGTATAGCTAAAATTTTTTTGATGTCATAATTAATCTCATAATAAATCATAACAAATATCATAATAATTTATAATTAAATCATAACTACTATCATAATAAATCATAATTTAACATCGCAGATGTCAAGCCTCGCCATAACTGACGATATGCTACACGTTCCAAAATAGGTTATCTACACTATAAAATTTCTTTTTCAATCAATTCCAACGCTGAAATTATACAAACTGGCTTCGTTTGAAAAGTGAGTTGATTTTTTGATTTTTTTGACTATTTTAGCCTGGAGCTAAAAAACTTGATTTGGGTAGGATTTTTGGCTTTTTTGGCTTTTTTGAATTTTTTGTGAGAGAAAAAATGTAATGATTATGGGTTGGATGTGATGTTTTGTCTTATTAGGCTAAAAAGTCTATTTTGTTTTTTGTAGTTATTTTAGCCCAAAAAGCTCCAAACCTCTCTTCCCAAACGGAGCTTTTAATCATATTTACATTCTCCATTCAAAATTTCTATCATACAAATTTAATAGGACAATTTTTATTTAAAAATGAATATTATTATTTTAACCTAAAAGTTATATTTACCTTTTAAATGTAATGATGTGACAATTAAATATATCTCTCTCATATATTCTAAATTTAATAATGTGACAATTAATCATATCTCTCATATATTTTGTAATTATTCATCAATTATCTCTGTTATACGTCAGTGAGTCTAGAAAATAAATTTAGAATTAGATTATAAATTTGTATATCATTTTATTTAAAAAATATATATTTTCTATACAAACAAAGAAGCATTAGTTTTTACGTGATGCTATAAACATATTTTAAAAGTGTGTATCATATATAAGTTATGACATTTTAAAAAAGTTAATATTGAATCAGAACCAAATACCACACATAAGATATAACTGAGGTATAGCTAAATTTTTTTTGGTGTCATAATTAATCTCATAATAAATCATAACAAATATCATAATAATTTATAATTAAATCATAACTACTATCATAATAAATCATAATTTAACATCGCAGATGTCAAGCCTCGCCATAACTGACGATATGCTACACGTTCCAAAATAGGTTATCTACACTATAACATTTCTTTTTCAATCAATTCCAACGCTAAAATTATACAAACTCAAAATCATATTTACATTCTCCATTCAAAATTTCTGTCATACAAATTTAATAGGACAATTTCTATTTAAAAATGAATATTATTATTTTAACCTTTTAAATTTAATGATGTGATAATTAATTATATATCTCTCATATATTTTGTAATTATTCATCAATTATCTCTGTTATACATCATTGAATCTAGAAAATGAATTTAGAATTAGATTAAAAAATTGTATATCATTTGATTTAAATATATATATATTTTCTATACAAACAAAGAAGCATTAGTTTTTACGTGATGCTATAAACATATTTTAAAAGTGTGTATCATATATAAGTTATGACATTTTAAAAAAGTTAATATTGAATCAGAACCAAATACCACACATAAGATATAACTGAGGTATAGCTAAATTTTTTTTGGTGTCATAATTAATCTCATAATAAATCATAACAAATATCATAATAATTTATAATTAAATCATAACTACTATCATAATAAATCATAATTTAACATCGCAGATGTCAAGCCTCGCCATAACTGACGATATGCTACACGTTCCAAAATAGGTTATCTACACTATAAAATTTCTTTTTCAATCAATTCCAACGCTGAAATTATACAAACTGGCTTCGTTTGAAAAGTGAGTTGATTTTTTGATTTTTTTGACTATTTTAGCCTGGAGCTAAAAAACTTGATTTGGGTAGGATTTTTGGCTTTTTTGGCTTTTTTGAATTTTTTGTGAGAGAAAAAATGTAATGATTATGGGTTAGATGTGATGTTTTGTCTTATTGGGTTAAAAAATTTATTTTATTTTTTATAGCTATTTTAGCCAAAAAAGCTCCAAACCTCTCTTTCCAAACGGAGCATTTAATCATATTTACATTCTCTATTCAAAATTTCTGTCATACAAATTTAATAAGACAATTTTTATTTAAAAATGAATATTATTATTTTAACCTAAAAGTTATATTTACCTTTTAAATGTAATGATGTGACAATTAAATATATCTCTCTCATATATTCTAAATTTAATAATGTGACAATTAATCATATCTCTCATATATTTTGTAATTATTCATCAATTATCTCTGTTATACGTCAGTGAGTCTAGAAAATAAATTTAGAATTAGATTATAAATTTGTATATCATTTTATTTAAAAAATATATATTTTCTATACAAACAAAGAAGCATTAGTTTTTACGTGATGCTATAAACATATTTTAAAAGTGTGTATCATATATAAGTTATGACATTTTAAGAAAGTTAATATTGAATCAGAACCAAATACCACACATAAGATGTAACTGAGGTATAGCTAAATTTTTTTTGGTGTCATAATTAATCTCATAATAAATCATAACAAATATCATAATAATTTATAATTAAATCATAACTACTATCATAATAACTCAAAATTTAACATCGCAGATGTCAGGCATCGCCATAACTGACGATATGCTACATGTTGCAAAATAGGTTATCTACACTATAAAATTTCTTTTTCAATCAATTCCAACCCTAAAATTATACAAACTCAAAATCATATTTACATTCTCCATTCAAAATTTCTATCATACAAATTTAAAGTCTCGCAAATTTTGTCAAAGCTTTTTATTGACTATTTATTTATAGACAGTCACTCTATTTGATTTTTATTTTCAGAATTCACTTTTCAAAAAATTTTATTTTTTTATTTTCATTGAATTTGTTAATATTTTAAATATTTTTTTATTTTTAGACACACTTAACATAAATATATTTTAAAAATATAATATTTATGAAAAAAATCTTTAAAAAATTCAAAAAATTTTTATTGACTATTTATTTATAGACAGTCACTCTATTTGATTTTTATTTTCAGAATTCACTTTTCAAAAAATTTTATTTTTTTATTTTCATTGAATTTGTTAATATTTTAAATATTTTTTTTATTTTTAGATAAACTTAACATAAATATACTTTAAAAATATAATATTTATGAAAAAAATCTTTAAAAAATTCACAAAATACCAAAAATATAAAATTTAATACATTTTTCATATTTTTACGTATTTATTAATTTCACAAATATTTTAATATTTAAATACAATTAAGTAAAGTACATCTAAAAAAGTAAAAAAATTATTGAAAAATTTAAAAATATTCACTAAAAAAAAATCAACTTTAAAAAAAAATAAAATAAAATCAACTTTCAAAAAATAAAATTAAAAAAATTAAAACAAACACACTAAGTAGTATTATTTATTTATAATTCACCCCCAAAATCCACACTCCAAAAGCCATATCACACACACACAATACCATTAGTGGGAATAAGAAATTAGGGTTATTCAGCACTCTCAAACTGCAAGAGAAAATTCAAGCAAATCCTTTTGTTTTTTTTTTTCCAGGAAAACTATACCTTCTCCAGAACAGAATCACAGCGCTCGATTTTGCTTTCATTCACTTTCTCGACACACTCCGAGAATTTTCTCTTCTCCTCTCGTTCACACTCATCGCAACCACTCGTCCCATCAAAAATCATATAAACATAGAAAAGAAAAGCACTTCCAGTAGTCGCAACAAAGAAGAGAGACAATCCATACCCTGGATGAGGAAAATAAGGTCCGAATTGGAACACGACTCCGAACATAATCGAAGAAAACAAGAACCAAATGGCGAATTTCAATAACTTCTTCTTGATCGATTTCTCGTGAGGAGGCAATTTCTGGTACGCCAAAGAACAGCGATCTAACAAGAGAAAAGCAGAGTAAGCGAAGACGATGAAGAATAGCAAGGCATAATCGGATCGACTGTAGGCTCTGCACATTGCTCCGATGCTGTTTGATGCTAAGAAAAAGTAAGTGATTGAAGGGAAAAAGCTTGAGTATTCGCGATTGTTGCTGGTTCGGTGAGCAGCGGTGTTGTGAGACATTGGGATTGTTATTGTTGTTCTTTTTCTCAGAAACTTTTTTCGCATTATGTTACGCACAATTGTGATTGTTGTCGTTGATGTGAGTTTTTAAGTTTGATGGTTCTATATGTACTTGTAATCTTTGGAAGAAGTTGTGTGATTGCGCAGAAATTACAAAGAGATTAAAGCCGTGTATACATCCAAGTGTGAAGAAAGTGAGTTGAAGTTTCTTGGATATTACTTTCCGATGTACCTAAAAATAAAAAATAAAAAATAAAAAATAAAGAAGTTTCTTGGATATTACCTGGTAGTGACTAAGAAATTCGATTCTCAAGGTGAGAGGACGGGCCCACTTCAAGTGAACTAAAACTCGGTTAGAATCAATTATATTTGGGTAAATTACACTGACACCCCTAACGTTTATATTTATTACAGTTTCTTTTTCATTTTTTAAAAATTGCATCTCCTCTGGAGATTTAAAATTTTATTATAGATTTTTCTCTTCAGTAATTTAATTTTTTTAAATACTAATTTTGTCATTATTGGGTAAATTACATTGACACCCCTCACATTTTAAAAATTACAATTCCTGCCTAAGATTTAAAGTAGCATTATCAATTGACCGATCGGTTAGTATTAGTTGTAAAAAAAATTCATTGAAAAAAAAATTAATTGGAAAAAAAATTATTTGAAAAAAAATTTTGCTAGTAAAGTTTTTAAATTTCTGTTTAAAAACCAACGTAAGCTCATTTTTTGAATTTACATTTTTTCCTCAAATTTACAAACTGAGATAACTATTTATAAATCAAAAAAAATATCAAACAAGTTTTTATGATAGTTTTTTTAAATTTTTGTAAATATAAATTGAAAATTAAAAATGAAATGGTTACCAAACAAGCTTGATAGTAAAAATGTCGTAAAATTAACATATAATTAAATAAGTTAGCAACGTAAGAAATGACTAATCAAAAGATTCTTAGGTAATGGGGTTGTTTGAGATGTCCTAAATAAATGCACTTTTTGACTTTTTGGACTAAAAAGTTGAAGAAAAAAATATGGTTGTTTGGGTTAATTTTTTGACTTTTTATGAAAAAATGTGTAATTTTATGAAAAAATGTGTATGAAAAAATTGTATAAATTAGTGTGTAGGAAAAAATTAGGATTGAGAGTTGTGCAGCCTTACTTTTTGACTTTCGGTGAATAGTGATAATTTTTTAACTTTTTGAATAACTTTTTGACTTTTTAGCTTTTTTCAACTTGCCAAACTTATGGTTTGATTTTTAGAATTTTTTTTAAAAAAATAAAATTAATTTGATTAAGAAATAAAAAATAAAAAATAATTATCATTTAAGGGTAAAAAATAATTATCATTTTAATTTTTGGGCAGGTTATATACATATGTATAGCTATTTCAATTTAATTTGTAAAAAGTTATTTCTAACCGCTCGAAAGATAAAAATTATATAAAAATGATAATTATTTTTTATTTTTTATTTCTTAACCAAATTAATTTTTAATTTAAAAAAAATTCTAAAAATCAAACCATACATAGCCTAAGAATCTTTTGATAAGTCTTTTTCTTACATTGGTAACTTATTTAATTATTTGTTAATTTTACGACATTTTTACCATCAAGCCTGTGTGGTAATCATTTCATTTTCAGTTTTCAATTTATATGTACAAAAATTTTAAAAACTGTCATAAAAACATGTTTGATAATTTTTTTGGTATATAAATGATTGTATCAGTTTGTAAATTTGAGAAAGAAGCGTAAATTTAAAAAATGAGCTTACGTTGGTTTTTAAACAGAAATTTCAAAATTTTACTAACAAATTTTTTTTTCAATTAAATTTTTTTTTCAAATAATTTTTGTTTCCAATTAATTTTTTTTTTCAATGATTTTTTTTTTCAACTAATACTAATCAATGGGGCAATTGGTAGTGTTACTTTAAACCTTAGGGAGGTGATTGAAATTTCTAAAATGTGAAGGTTGTCAATGTAATTTACCCAATGAAGGCAAAATTGGTATTTAAAAAGATTAAATTGCTAAAGGGGAAAATCTGTAATAAAACTTTAAACATCAGGAGGGAGATGTAATTTTCAAAATGTGAGGAGGGAAACTGTAATAAATATAAACCTCAGGGAGTGTCAGTGTAATTTACCCATTATATTTTTTACCATTGTATTTGAATGACAAAAGATAAGAATGTGATTTTTCAGGGGTCATTTGGAAGCTTTTTTTTTTTTAAAAAAAAGAGTTACTTTTTAATTTTTAATTTACTCTGGATCGAATAATATTATGAATTATGAAAAAAAATCACAAAATGTTTCATGAAAATTTCCATTCTTTAATTAGTGTATGACGTTTTATTGTATTTGTAATTCAAGAGTGAAAAATCTTTCATGGGTCATATCATCTCTCACATTTTTTACACACAAAAGGATAAAAAAAAATTTTAAAAAAAAATCAAAAAATTAACTTTTAACCAACTTTCAAAATCACCTCTCACTTATTTCGTTTAAATAATAGAAAAAAAAGTATTTTATTTTACTTTATCAAAATAATCTTTTATATGAATAAATTATTTTTTCAGCTTCTTTCGCTATAGAGTAATTTTGGTATGAGATTTTTATTGATAAATCTATTTTAGAGTTGTTGTAACTCATTAGGTCCACAAAAGATTATTATAGCCTGATTAGTCTCATGTACTTATCTTTTTATTCCATGAGGTCCATTTTACTAATTTTATATTTTTAAATACACTATTATGCCCTTATATATATATATATATATATAGTGTACAAATACCACGCTTCTTTTTCTTTCTTTTTTTTATTCTGTTTTAGTAGTTTCTATCTTCACGCTTTTGATCATTATTCTAATTCAGATGGATACGTTTCTATTTTGCATACTCGTTTCAAGGCTTTGATGTGCTAGGGTTTCATTGTTGCTGTTGTGATATGGTTCGGTGATTTTGGAGTGAAGACGACGGATTGAACGGTGTTCGGTTATGACACTTTCTGGAGTATAACTGGTTGAAATCAGTTGTTTTCGAGTAACAGGATGAGTGTAGGATTGCATGATTAAAGTTAGTATCATTTTGGTTATAAATACATGTTCAGTTTATGTTTTGATTTGTATGATAGATTAGTTGCTCTATTTTTTGATTGATATGGATCGGATGCTCTGTTTGTTCAATTATATGCATTTTACGTGGCCATATGGATGTGAAGTAATTCAAATTATGTGAAGAATGTAGATGTTCACATTTTATTTTTGTAGGGGGACAGAAATTAAGCCCCAAATTAAGTATGGGCCTATGTACTGAGGTCGTCCCAAAGAGGCAACCAGGAATGAAAAAAGAGCATAGGCTAAAGCCCAAGGGAAATGGGTTAACAGTGGGCCGAAGCAGGTTCGACCTGCCAAGGGTCCAAATGGACTCCACGAAGGAAAATGCCCAAGTCAAGTTGCAGAGGGAACATATACAGCGAGAAAGTTGCTAATGCATTTTGCCTCAGCGCCGCCATTCCTAATATCTTCGGTTCCGCCGCCATCTGAAGTTGCTGAGGGAAAGAAATAGCCGACGCAACTAAGTTGTAGAGGCAATACTTGTGACGGCCAAGTTGCAAAGGCACTTCGTCCTAGCGTCGCCATTTCAAGTAACGTTGGTGCTGTTGCCATTCCAAGTAGTGTCGGTACCATAGCCATTTGGAGTTACTGAGGGAAGGAAAAAACCGAAGTAACTAAGTTGTAGAGGCAGTACTTGTAACACCCAAGTTGCGGAGCTATTTTGTCGACATCGCCATCTCTAATATTGTCGGTCCTGCTGTTTGAACTCGCCGCGGGAAATGATTACCTCAGCAACTACAACCGCAGCAACTAAGTTGCAGAGGGAATACCCTGCCAAGGTGATAGCAGCCTTTGAGAGATGCGTCCCTCTGCAAGTATAGGCTAATGTTTAGCGCTGATAGTAGGCCCTAAGGCATTACTAGCCTAGGGCTGATAGCCGGCCCCCTCTCCAAAGTTCATTTAACTTGGTGCTAATAGCAGGCCCCAAAACTTACTGGTTGGAGCTGATAGCAAGCCCAAAGATACCAGTTTACCGCGGCAATCCCACGAAGATGGAAGCAGGGTAGCCCAAGCATAAGGGACTCCCTTTCCATTACCCAAGTCATAGATCTGCCTTAGTCGCACAGGCAGGACTAAGGAAGCCCCCTTGGGCTTGGTATTAAGGCACAGCATGGCTGATAGCAGGCTTAGCTGTGGCCTTTGCCCTGGAAAGCTGGGGAGTTTATGATTAGGTGGCTAAGAGTAGAGGCTTCACTGAGGTGAGCATGAACATAGTCGATAGCAGATTAATGGAGTTCTGAGAATGTATGTACTAGCGAAGTAGAATTGAGAAGGCAAGTGCAGCAGTAAGGTTTACTACTGCAAGTGCACTTGCTGAGGTTTGAGCTAAGAAGGCAAGTGTAGTGGCAAACATCCCCGTCGCAACTGCATTTGCTGAGGCTCAAAAGAGAGTTGCAGCGCTAAACACTCGCGTCGCAACTACACTTGCGGAAGCTTAAAAAATGTAGCTGCAGAGGCAAACAGATAGTACACAGTACATACAGAGGGACAACGTGCGACCCACATGGGCGCTCGAGCGGCCCACCTAGGGACGCGTGCACGAAATTTTTGGTCTGTTTTGCTGAGAATAAAAAATAGAAAAATAGCCAAACCTAGGGTTCGAAAATTAATTCAAAGAAAAAGGAGGCTAGGGTTCTAAAGATGTGATATTCTACCAAAGCTTGAAGGACACTTCCATGGGCGTTTCTTCCGCATCTTCTTCCTCTTCCCACTCCTCCATGAGTGGCTAGTCGTATTTTCTAGGGTTTTAATGAAACCCTAGCCATATAATAGGATTTTTCATTAGCTTTAATTGTGAATTGGTTTGAATGGATGTATGGATGATTTAGAAGTTTTTAATATTTGGTTCTTTCATTTCTTCAAGCATTTTAGTCTCTGTGATTGTTTAATGCTTTCCATACATTAGTTTTCTTTGTGTTTGTATTCAAAGTACGAGATGAGTCATGCTATGAGAGACGGGTCGTATTGCTACCATAGTTTAGAGCAAATGACTCGTACTACTCGGTATGGTTCGTGCCTGTATGTTGAATGCGACAACCCTCTTGATCAATATTTCAAACTTGTAGTTGTGAAATATTGGATAGTTCAAACCAAATCGTGATTGTTGGCCAATGTTAAGTCTTATTCATGTGGTTAGTGGTGAATTCTCTGCCCTAGAATTTTTTTCGAAAATTAATATCTCAAACCCTAATTTTAATTGTCAATATAATTCTTCATTTTCATTAAATTGCCATTTAGTTATAAAATCAATCTTATCTTTTTAATCAAAATTAATTTAGGAATTTAGCGATTGAATTAATCTAATTTCACATTTGTCCCTGTGGATCGATATCTAAACTTGCCATTATTCTAATAGAATTTGGTATAGTTTAGTGATTTATTTTTGGTATGTGTAACGACCCATCACATGCCTTCTCTCTATTTGGCCACTTGGTGTCCTCTTGACACCAAGAAAAAGCCTATAAATAGGACCCATTTCCTAAGGTCCAACATGAGGAATTTTGGGGATTTGGGGGAGATGCTGCTCATTTGTGCATTGCCATACGTTCTTTCTTGAGCCATTTGCTTCACTCTCACCCAACTACACACTCTTCAACTCCTAGACAGTTGTTGCTACTCATTCTCCAGCCACTCCTATCATTATTGTACCATTAGCATAGTTTTACCTTTCTAATCATATTCCTAACCTTGAACCCCCTACATTTCTGGCGACTCCACTGGAGAGGCTGCTTTGTTGATGGTTCATATCCGCAGTGGCTCACATATTTCACTACAAAAATGGCAACTGATGAAGTTCGGCAACTCCCACAGCAACAAGGCTCTTCCAACGGTGGAGCAGCACCTGCGGAGGACCGTGACCACAATGTTGTGACTGAGGCAGTTCAATCACCAGGATATGCAGAGGGAGATCCTGGCAGCTTTGCAAACTCTCACTGAGGCTATTATGGCCATGGCTTCTTGACCAGCTCCAGTGCAAGCACCTCAGCCTATAGTAGTCCTAAACCCAGTGCCTAACCTGTTTCCCGAAGTTCAGGCTCCAATCTAAGTGCCTCCGGTGGTACCTTAGGCGAATGGTACGGCCGCTGGTTCAGCTATATAGGAGCAGACTAGACCATTCCAACCCACTCACTTTGTTACTCTAGCCGATGTACAAGCTATGCTCGAGCAAGAGCGTAGCAAGAAGCAACTATCATCTCTCCCCAACCCAGATGTGAAGCCCTCATACTCTGAGGAGATATTGACCATGCCATACCCAACTGGGTATACAGTGTCCAAGTTTATTAAGTTTGATGGGAAACAAGGCAATGCCAGAGAACACGTGGTGCGGTTCATTAAAACTCTTGGTGTCGATGGTAGTGACCACTCTCTGCGCCTCCAAGAGTTCTCCAAATCACTTATTGAAAGAGCTTACAATTGGTATGTGAACTTGGCTCCTAACTCGATCAAGAGCTAAGAGGAGATGGTGAACATTCCACACGAAGTTCTTCCAAGTCCAAGAGAAAGTTACAACCCTCACACATGGGCGAGATGTTTAAAAAGAAGGCGAAGATATACTAGACTATGTTAAGTGGTTCCAAAATAAGGCTATTGACTGTCATAAACCAGTGGATGAGGCTTACTTAGTCAGCATATGTATGGAGGGTGCCATATGCGACTACAAAATCTTCTTAGTGAACCATAATCTGTCTACCTTTTCAGCCTTGATTGAGGCGGCTAGGAACCTCAGTACCGCTGGTCCTTTGCACAGATCACATGACAGCCACCGCTGCTCCTGCAGTGGCAGAGTTGTTGCAGTAACCTCTGTAGGAGGGAGCCACTCGCAAGGGAGGCATCGTCCTCTCGGAAGAGAAAGAGTTATGAGGACAAAAATCCATATCTTTGTAGCCTTGAGAATGTTAAGGCCTTGGTTAAAGAATGAGTAGCTGATGGTGAACTTACTTTGCCCCCAGTCGATGTCCCTCCAACCAAGAAGGACAAAGAAAGCCCAGATTACTGTGTCTATTACAGAACCACCAAACACCCCACTAGGGACTGTTGGACTTTGAAAAGTATCTTCAAGAAGAAAGTTGATGCAAATGAGCTGAAGTTCAAAGACGCCGGTAATCGTGACGTGAGGAAGGACCCTTATCCTAATCACAAAGAGAGGGGGCAGAATGTACATATATATTGGGTACCTTGGGCCCGTGTGCGATCAAGTGCACATGGTGTCCTACTATGATGAGTTAGAAGAAATTGCTAGCGGCCAGCTCCCTGAGGCAGTACCTGCAGAGGCAAAATTCGTAGAGGATACTTATGCTCAGGCCTTGCAAAACTCTGTTAAGTTTCGCTCCTTCTTTGACCAACTGGGGCTAAGCCAAGCCGCTAGGTTAGAAGCAACAAAGGCCCTCATTAACATCTTCGAAGTGCACCATGATGAAGTTGCTAAGGCTAAGGAGTATTTTCCTCGGCACATCCAGGAAGATTATGGAGCCATTACCTTTTAAGAAGCAGACAGGGCATTCCCATTTCCTCATAACCGTCCTTTTTTTGTCACAGCTTACATCAATGATGTAGAATTCAAGCGTGTTTTCCTTGATGGCGGGACATCCATAAACATCATCATTACTGAAACATTTGCAAAGGTTGGTATCCTAGAGTCCAGGATGGTTCGCCAACCCATCACTATAACGGGATTTGGTAGTGAGAAGACAGTTGCTAAGGGCCATATTATAGTGGACTTAGCAGTCGGCGAGATCTGCTCTGCCACTAAGTTCCACGTGATCGAAGCGGCAACAAATTACCACATGATACTTGGCAGAGCTTGGATGCACCGATATGGAGCTATCCCGTTGAGTTATTACCAATGTGTAAAGGCAAAGTTGGGAAAGTGCACAATAACTATAAACGCGTCCGAAAGGCCATTCAGAGTGGATGAGGCACACTATTCAGATGCAGTTTTCTATACTGAGTTGTCCACGGATGAACTCCAAGGACTGGTAAAGTTACCGAAATGGGAAAACATTCAGGATGCAAAAGCTGTTCCAGAAAGTAGTGGGCAGAAGAGGAGCAACAAGTCTATAAGTCTTCCGCCCAAGATTGTTTAAGGTGCGTGAGGCCGGTAAGACTGTTTACTACCTATGACGGTCTTGGAGGCCAGACTTCATACCTTGGGAGGATGGCCCCGAGACCAATAAATGTAATGGTGATGGGTCCCAAGAAGGGTTGGTGAAGACGCTTGAGCCCGCCCCTGAATGCATGCAAGATAGACCCAAACCGCAGCAGGAGGTACTTGCTGAAGTCAACCTCAGTGACTTACCAGGACAGAGCAAGCCCGTGTTTATCAGCGATACAATGGCTCCAACAGCTAAGGAAGAATTGATAACACTACTAAAACGATACAGTAACGTCTTTGCTTAGACATACGACGAGATGCGTAGTCTTGACCCATCCCTCGTCACTCATTATCCGAACACTTTTCCTAACTCTAAACCAATCAAGCAGCATGCTCGAAAGTATCACCCTGATCTTGAAATAAAGATTAAGGTAGAGGTAGAAAAGTTGCAGAGGTCCAAGTTCATTGAGCCTATACAGTACCCAACTTGGCTAGCAAATATTGTTCCTATATAGAAAAAGAACGGCCAGATCAGGATATGCGTAGACTTTCATGATTTGAATAAAGCATGCCTGAAAGATGAGTTTTCATTGCCCCATGTTGACACACTTTTCGATTCTACTGCAGGCCATCAGATGTTCTCTTTCATGGATGGGTTCAGTGATTATAATCAGATCAAAATAGCACCAGAAGATGCAAAAAAGATGGCTTTCAGAACGCCCTTAGAAAATTTTTTCTATACGATAATGCCCTTCGATTTGAAAAACGTGGGGGCAACCTACCAACGGGCTATAATTGTAGTGTTCCATGACATGTTGCATCATAAAGTGGAAGTATATGTGGATGATCTGGTGGTCAGGTCTACTAAGGCAAACCGACACCTTTGCGACTTGGAAAAAGTTTTTCAGCGTTGCCACAAATTCTACCTAAAGATGAACGCTCTCAAGCGTGCCTTCGGAGCTACCGCCGGCAAGTTCCTACCGGCAAGTTCCTTGGCTTTCTAGTACACCAGCGGGGGATTGAAGTAGATGGGGATAAGATCAAGTCAATCATAGAGATACAACTGCCACACTCTCAAAAGGTTTTGAAGAAATTCCTAGGCAAAGTGTCATACCTCAGGAGGTTCATTCTAGCCCTTGCTGAGATAACATTTTCCTTTGGGACACTGCTGAAAGGGAATCACAAGTTTGAATGGTTGCAAGAACACCAACATGCATTTGATATGATCAAGAAAGCACTTACCTCTCCATTTACAATGATTACTCCACAACCCGGAAAGCCTCTGCTATTGTACCTGACCTCTACACCTCGGTCTATTGGAGCTTTACGTGTCCAAGATATAGATGGCATTGAGAAGCCAGTCTATTACATCAGTCGCAAAGTCAATGGTCCCGAGTCGCAATATATCCCAATTGAGAGGCATTGTTTAGCCTTAATCTTTACAACGCAAAAGTTGCGCCACTATTTTTTGGCACATCCGATCCAGGTTGTGACCCGGAGTGATCCAATCCACTACTTGCTGAGAAAGCCCGCTCTGACTGGAAGAATGACAAGATGGCTCTTGGCTCTAGCAGAATATGACATCACTTGTGTTACCCCGAAGGCAATTAAGAACCAAGCACTTGAAGACTTACTTGCCCAATTCCCATCTGGTAAACATGAACCTGCAGAGGTACCCCTACCAGGTGAGGTCCATGTCTCAGCAACTGCAGTTGAGACTTATTGGGACTTAAAATTTGATGGAGCTTCCGGAGCTGGGAAAGGTGGAGTTGGCATAACACTAACTAATCAAGCAAGTGAAAAGTTTCATCTATCATATAAGTTTGACTTCGAATGTTCAAACAACGAAGCTGAATATGAGGCGTTGATACTAGGTCTAATTGCTGCCCAAAAGAAGGGCCTTCGCAAGTTGAAAATTTGGGGCGACTCCAAACTAGTTGTCAAGCAAATAATGGGTGATTTCGCCTTGAAAGAGCCTCTGTTGGCCCCATATCACACTGTGGTTCAGAGGTTGCTCACTCAATTTGATGATGTCCAAATCCAGCATACCCCTTAAACACAACCATTTTTCCGATGCCTTGGCTACACTGGGGGCAAAGGTGGATATACCAGATGATAGTATAGCCATCGTCATCGAGAAAAGAATAACATCAGCAGTATTAGCCGAAGAACATACAGAGCAAGATGCTGAGGAGTGGAAAACAGATATAATCCAGCAGCTGAAAATAGGCCAGTGAACAATTAGACCAGCAGAACTTGTATCATTTGCTCCTCAGAGGAGAGTTGTATTTTCGCAGTCCCAACAACTTGTTGGTATGGTGCGTCGGCAGACAAGAAACAACTTACAGACTTAAGCCGATCCATGCTAAGTCTTGTAGAGATAGAGATATCAATCTATACCGACAGATACAGAGGTAAGGGTATTACTGGCCAAAGATGAAAAGGAAAGTATTGAGTTGCAGAGGCAATGTGCAAAGTGTCAGTCCCTTCCAAAAGAAGAGGAAGCCCATTTCTTAAGCAGTAATGAATGGAGGTAGCCATGTATTGACAACCTTGAAAATGGCACACTACCTGTGTAGCAACCCTCACCTTACTTTTGTCATACTTGCATACATTCATGCATGATCTTGCCTTGTTATGTTGTTTTGAAAGTCTTGCCTTACCTTGTTTTGTTTAAGTGTTACTTGGATGATTTTGTTCTTTGCTCGGCGTGTAGCCGAGGTCATCTTGAGCCTAGTTCACCTTTGTACTTAGAGCTGTTTTGGAACCATTTGGTTGTTCCCACCTTCACCTCGGGCTTATTGCCGAGATGTTTTGCACTTAGTAATCCTTGTCCTTGGGCAGGCATGGCCTAGACCGAGGTGTGGCACGCCCCAGCCAAGGTGTGGCACAGCTTAGTCAAGTGTCGTCCTCCCTGGCCGATGTCTTTGTTACCCTGATTGCCGAAGCTTTGACTTGAACCGATGTCATTACTTGCCGATGTGCCTTACCCTAGCTTGCTGCGTACGCTTTGTCTTAGACTTGTCTTATCAATCAATCACCTTTTGAGTTGAACCAACCCGATAAC
This sequence comes from Camellia sinensis, assembly GCF_004153795.1. Taxonomy (NCBI): domain Eukaryota; kingdom Viridiplantae; phylum Streptophyta; class Magnoliopsida; order Ericales; family Theaceae; genus Camellia; species Camellia sinensis. The sequence continues at coordinate 1,779,429 of NW_021024973.1, forward strand.
GCCACGTGTCCGAGCTGATTGTTAAGACAGCCGGCAGACCTAGAAACAAATCATTTTGTCTCAAATCTTTGCCTTTAGAGAGAGAAGCTCTAGAGAGAAGGAGGAGGAGTTCTTGAGTGAGAATAGATCTTCCAAGCTTGATCTTCGAGGTTTGAACAAATAAAATCGTTAGATTCGAGTTTTGAGGTTAGAATCTTGATCTACTTTGATTGTTGTTATTGATCATCTAGCTGCATTGCATGATTGAATCTGTTTGCATGTCATGCATCGATTTGAAGTTGTTTGGAAGAGAAAAATGGTATTCATGTATTCTTGAAGAAAAGTCTTGTTTTGATCCGAAAGTTTGGAACCAAAACCATGTTTTTGGTTTATTCTTGCATGACCTTCTTGTATGGGTACCCAGGTCCCTGTTTTGAACTCTTGCATGAAATCTCTGATTTTGTAACAAGTTATGATCTTGCATTCATCTTCTTCATGATCATGTTCATCATGTCCTTCATGTTCTTCAAAGGGAAACCCAGGCTTTCCGACTTTGCTTTTGAATAAGGCCATTGGGACCACACCTCGGCAAGGAGGTGTAGACCTCGGCAAGGACCTGGTTGGTACCCAGTGTGTTTTCATGAGACGGGAGCAGTGTTTAAACTCCCAGCATGTTTTTCTTTGTTATTGACTCGGATCTGGCGAGAATGCCGGGATCATTCGCATACATGAAAAGCTTGTTTTGAGAATGTGATTGCCATGTGATTGTAGGACCTTGATCTTTGCTTTGAGCTTGCACCTGAAGAACTAGAGTGGTATTTCTAATAAAGCTATGTTATACTGTTTTGAGAAATCTTGCTTTGCCTTGTTTAGACAAAAGTATTTGTTAAGCATGAATGAGTAGCCCTGTTTTGATGTATCAAGTATAAGTTTTGTTTTGATGTCATTCTTGACAAGTCCCTTGTACTGGAGGACTCTAAACTTTCGCAGTACCAAGTGAAAAAGTCCCTTGTGCTGGAGGACTCTAAACTTTCGCAGCACTAAGTATAAAAGGATGCGGTCCTTTCTTGGAAAGATTTCGCAGTACTAAGTATAAGAGGATACGGTCCTCTCTTGGAAAGACTACCGTGTTAAAACGGGCTACGGGCCTAAGTAACACAAGATCATCGTGTTAAAACGGGCTACGGGCCTAAGTAACACAAGACCATCGTGTTAAAAGGAGCTACGGGCTTAAGTAACACAAGTCCCTTGTGCTGGAGGACTATAAACTTTCGCAGTACCTTGACTAATCGATTACGGATCGTGCAGTCGTTGTTTTGCCACTGACGGTTTACCGCGTGGACTTCCTTGTTCGGAAAGTTTTGATTTGTGTTTTGCCGAAGTCAGTAAGCATCCCTTGAGACTTGTAAGACTTGATAGGTGAATACGGTTTATCCCTTGATTTGATAAAGCTTGATGTGTTTTGCTTTGGAAGAATCTCGGCTACTATTCGTATGGTTTTAGCATGTTTCGTTTTGAAAGACTTTGGCTATATTCATGCAAAACCTTTATTATTTGTACCATTCACTGAGTATCCAAGCTTACCCTCTCTATATATATGTAGGTGATGAGCAGGACGTCGGCGACGCCTAGAATGTGTTTTTGAAAGCTTGTTTTGGACCCATGATTATGTCGGCTTTGTTTTGTATTCACGTCGGCAATGTTATTTCTCTTACGTCGGCAAATCTTGAAAATCATGCTTCTTGGCTTGTATTCACTGTATTTTGTATATGACGGCTCGAGAAGCCTTTTGATCAAGATGAATTACGTATTTTACTTCATTGTATCCAAGTTGTAAAGATGTATGCCATATCATTGGACTTATGCACAGCTCTTATGGACTACTTGTATTTTGATTTATTGCTTCCGCATTTGTGAGCCCCTACATCCATACTCTGATTGTGTTCAACTTTTGAAAGTTGGCCTTCGGTAGTTACGGATTACTGGCCATCACGGCACCAAACTACTAGGGGCGGTTTGGGGTCGTGACAGAATGGTATCAGAGCACAAGTTCCTATGTATACGTTATTCACGCACTTTGAGTCCTAAAGAGCATAGGATTTCCCATAGAAGGATGTTAGGATTGGCATCATGGTACTTGCTATTTGAACGAGGTGTGCATTGACTTGATGTGCCTATTTGTTACTTACCTATGTAGTTATTTGCTTATTTGTTTTAAAGTCACACTTTGCATGCTCATAGCATCATGAGGAGAGGTAGACCTCCAATTGGCCGGGATCGGCCCGAAGACAGAATGGACAGACTGGAGAGATTAGTTGAAGGTTTGGCCCGCGAGTTGAGACAAACCAGGCAACAGTTCGCTAGTGCTACGACGACTCAGGCCGAGCAGACCAATGGCCGAAATGTAGTTCCACCCCCACCTCCTCCAGTGCCGCAAGTTCCTCCGCAGCCAGCCTTATATGGGGATGGCACGATAGCTTTGATCAGGGAGTTCAAGAAAATGAAACCGCCGAGATTCTCTGGGGGTATAGAGCCAATGAAGGCTGAGGCGTGGGTTTTGGAAATGGAAAAGTTGTTCGAGATCTTTCCTAGCACCAACGCTCAGAAGGTGACGTTGGCAGCATTCATCTTAGATGATGACGCTCGCGGATGGTGGATGATGGTTCGAGAAAGAAATCCAGATCTGACCTGGACTAGATTCTTAGAGTTGTTCTACAACAAACACTTTTCCCTAAGTGTTCGAAACCGCAAGGCTACCGAATTTCATACTTTGACACAAGGCAACCGAACAGTGGCGGAATACGACCGCGCTTTTACTGAATTGGCGAGGTTTGTACCTCACATGGCCAACGATGAATACATGAAGGCCAGGAAGTTCGAGAGTGGGCTCCGCGGACCGATTCAAGACCGGGTTAACTTACATAATATGCCAACTTACGCCGAAGTGTTGGACAAAGCCATTCAGGCCGAAGCTAACCTGAATCGATACCAGAGAGTTTGGGGGAAAACCAGCGAAAGAGACAGAACTATGACGATCGTCGAGGACAGCCGGGCACCAAGAAGAAAACGAATATGGGCGGTGCTGGTAACCTAAGGCGAGAAGGTAGTGCTAAGCCGACGTGTTCGGATTGTGGGAAGCAACATTTCGGGGTCTGTCGACGGACGTCTGGAGCTTGTTATGAATGTGGCGAAGTGGGTCATTATGTGAAAGATTGCCCTAAGACCAAGACTGATAACAACAAGAAAGGTGAGAGTACCTCGGGTTCCGCTTAGAAGGGTAATGTTGGGAAAGGGCAGATGAGACAGGGCAGAGTATTTGCGCTAGTACCAGGGGACACTCAGAATGCTGAGACAGTGGTGTCAGGTATACTCCTAATTTGCTCCCAAGATGCTTATGTGTTAATTGATTCGGGTTCTACGCACTCGTTTGTATCTGCTAAATTTGTCGAGAAAATTGATAGAGAACTAGAGCCCCTCGATTATGTGTTATCTGTGTCCACTCCATCTGGGAGATCTATGATTGTTGCATCCATCTATAGAGCATGTGTTATTGTGATTGAGAATGTTGAACTGTTAGTAGATTTAATGCCTCTGGACATAGCTCATTTCGATGTTATACTGGGAATGGATTGGTTAGTCGCAAATCATGCATTTATTAATTGTGTTTCGAAAGTGTCACACTGAGACCCCCAAACCTAGCCGAGGTTATTTTCCAAGGGAAAGGGATAGTGCCCCCACCTTATTTGATTTCGTCCATTAAAGCCTATAAGTTAATTCAGAAAGGGTGTCGAGGCTACTTGTGTAGTATACTGAACGATCAGAGTGGAAATGTTAATCTAGCCGACATCCCAGTTGTTAGTGAATTCCCCGACGTCTTTCCGAACGAATTGCCTGGCCACTTAACCGATAGAGAAATAGAGTTTACAATTGACATCATGTCGGGAACACAGCCGATCTCCAAAACACCCTATAGAATGGCCCCAGCTGAACTTAGGGAATTGAAACTACAATTACAGGAATTGTTGGATAAGGGATTTATTAGGCCGAGCACTTCACCATGGGGAGCACCTGTTTTATTTGTTAAGAAGAAGGATGGCACACTCCGTCTTTGTATCGATTATAGAGAACTTAATAAGGTCACTATTAAGAATAAGTACCCATTACCTACGATTGATGATCTACTTGACCAATTACAAGGAGCACGAGTCTTTTCTAAGATCGACCTTAGGTCTGGTTACCACCAACTTAAAGTTAAAGCCGAGGATGTTGAGAAGACCGCTTTTCGGACAAGGTATGGCCACTACGAGTTTTTAGTAATGCCATTTGGAGTGACTAATGCCCCTGCTGCATTTATGGATTTAATGAACAGAGTCTTCAAGCCATATTTAGATGAGTTTGTAGTTGTCTTTATTGATGATATATTGATCTATTCCAAGAGTAAAGCTGAACATGAAAATCATTTGAGACTTGCCTTACAGATTTTGAGAGGCCGAAAATTGTATGCTGAGTTTAACAAGTGTGAGTTTTGGCTTCCTACTATCTCATTCTTGGGTCATGTGATTAATGAAGAGGGTATCTCAGTTGATCCTAGCAAAATTGAAGCCATAGTAAATTGGCCGAGGCCGACTAATGTGTCCGAGATTCGTAGTTTTCTGGGTTTGGCAGGTTATTACAGGAAGTTTGTGAAGGATTTCTCAAGGATTGCAATTCCATTGACGCAATTGACTAAGAAAGGAACACTGTATGAATGGACTAAAGATCGGGAGTCAGCTTTCCAGGAATTGAAGACGGGGTTAGTTACAGCACCAGCACTCGTACTTCCATCAGGTAACGAAGAGTTTCATATCTATAGCGATGCTTCACATAAGGGCTTGGGTTGTGTGTTAATGCAAGGGGGTAAAGTTATAGCTTATGCATCCCGTCAGTTGAAGCCCCATGAGAAGAACTACCCCACCCATGATTTAGAATTGGCAGCCGTGGTATTTGCTCTGAAGATTTGGCGTCACTATTTGTATGGAGCTTCTTGTCAGGTTTTTACAGATCATAAGAGTTTAAAGTACCTGTTCACTCAGAAGGAATTGAATTTGAGACAGAGAAGGTGGCTTGAATTGTTGAAGGACTATGATATGCAAATTCAATATCACCCAGGTAAAGCTAACAGTGTAGCTGATGCTTTGAGCAGAAAGTCAGATGGAAATTTGGCGTGTTTGACCATGATAGCAGTGGAGCCGACTATTATTGATGAGATAAAGACAAGACAGATGGAGGATAAATTTTTCAAGAAAATAGCCGAGGAAATTGTCACAAAGCCGAGATCAGGGTATACCATCGAAAGTCAAGTGCTCAAGTTTGAAGGAAGGTTATGTGTGGCCGACATCCCAGAGTTAAAAAGGAAGATCTTGCAAGAAGCCCACAACTCTAAATTTGCTGTTCATCCACGGAACACTAAGATGTATCAGGATGTGAAACAGACGTTTTGGTGGCCAAACATGAAAAGAGAAATAGCCGAATTCGTGTCCCAGTGTTTGCATTGTCAACAAGTGAAAGCAGAACATCAAAGACCGGTAGGACTTCTTCAACCTTTACCGATTCCTGAGTGGAAATAGGAACACATCTCCATGGATTTTGTGATTAGTTTGCCGAAGACACCGAAAGGTATGGATTCGATTTGGGTTGTTATTGATAGATTAACTAAGTCAGCACACTTTCTACCTGTTAAGACTACCTATAACGTCGATCAACTTGCCTTGTTATATGTGAACGAGATTGTTAGACTTCATAGAGTGCCGATGTCTATTGTGTTAGACCGAGATCCTAAATTTGTTTCTAGATTTTGGCAGAGTTTGCAGAGGGCTTTCGGAGCCGAGCTGAGGTTTAGTACAGCTTTTCATCCCCAGACGGATGGGCAGACGGAAATGACAATTCAGACACTTGAAGATATGCTTAGACTTTGTGTATTGGACTTCCTAGGAAGTTGGGGAACGCATTTGCCCTTAGTGGAATTCGCTTACAATAACAGTTATCAAGCTAGCATTGGCATGGCGCCGTATGAAGCTTTGTATGGAAGAAAGTGTAGGTCGCCAATATGTTGGACCGAAGTCGGAGACAGAGCTCTACTTGGTCCCGAATTGATCCAAGTAACAACAGAGAAGATTAAACTTATCCAACAGAGGATTAAAACTGCACAGAGCCGACAAAAGAGCTACGCCGACCAAAGGAGGAATGAGTTAGAATTCGAAGTTGGGGATCATGTATTCCTAAAAGTTTCACCAATGAAAGGAGTTTCCAGATTTGGGAAGAAAGGTAAGTTAGCACCTCGTTATATTGGGCCATTTGAAATTCTTGACAAGGTTAACTCCGTTGCCTACAGACTTGCTTTGCCGCCAGATTTAAGCCAGATCCACAATGTGTTTCATGTTTCGATGTTGAGGAAGTACATCCGAGATCCACTGCACGTAATTGATCATTCTAGAATTACAGTTAATGAGGACCTGGGCTACGAGGAGAAGCCAATGAGGATTATTGACAGGCAAGTGAGACAGTTGAGAAACAAATCGTTACCAATGGTAAAGGTCGAATGGAAGGAGCATTATGGCACAGAAGCCACGTGGGAAAAAGAAGAAGATGTGAGAATCCGTTATCCGGAGTTGTTTATAGAGCAAGGTAATTTAAGTTTGGGGACCAAACTTCTTTAAGGGGGGTAGGATGTAGCAACCCTCACCTTACTCTTGTCATACTTGCATACATTCATGCATGATCTTGCCTTGTTATGTTGTTTTGAAAGTCTTCCTTGCCTTGTTTTGTTTAAGTATTACTTGGATGATTTTGTTCTTTGCTCGGCGTGTAGCCGAGGTCATCTTGAGCCTAGTTCACCTTTGTACTTAGAGCTGTTTTGGAACCATTTGGTTGTTCCCACCTTCACCTCGGGCTTATTGCCGAGATGTTTTGCACTTAGTAATCCTTGTCCTTGGGCAGGCATGGCCTAGACCGAGGTGTGGCACGCCCCGGCTGTAGACACCCCATTTTTGACCGACCTTGAGACTCAGACGTCACCAGTTGAGCACTTGGTGATATTGCATAATGTGCTCGTTCAGAAGTTTCAGAGTCACGGCCGTGAGCCCTGCCTCCGGAGATGTAGAAAAGACCGCTTTCAGAACGTCCTTGGGAAATTTTTTCTATACGGTGATTCCATTCGGTTTGAAAAATACAGGGGCAACTTACCAACGGGCTATGACTGCAGTGTTCCACGACTTGTTGCATCACGAAGTGGAAGTATATGTGGATGATCTGGTGGTCAAGTCTACTGAGGCAAACCGGCACCTCTGCGACTTGGAAAAAGTTTTTCAGTGTTGCCGCAAATTCTGCCTAAAGATGAATCCTCTCAAGTGTCCGTTCAGGGTTACCGCTGGCAAGTTCCTTGGCTTTCTTGTACACCAGCGAGGGATCGAAGTAGATGGGGATGAGATCAATTCAATCATGGATCTTCCACCGCCACACTCTCAAAAGGCCTTGAAGAAATTCCTAGGCAAAGTGTCATACCTCAGTAGGTTCATTCCAGCCCTTGCTAAGATAGCCTTTTTCCTTTGGGACACTGCTGAAAGGGAATCACAAGTTTGAATGGTTGCAAGAACACCAACATGCATTTGATATGGTAAAGAAAGCACTTACCTCTCCATTTACAATGATTGCGCTACAGCCCGAAAAGCCTCTACTACTGTACTTGACCTCTACTCCTCAGTCTATTGGAGCTCTACTTGTCCAAGACATAGATGGCATTAAGAAGTCAGTCTATTACATCAGTCACAAAGTCAATGGTGCCGAGTCGCGATATACCCTAATTGAGAGGCATTGTTTAGCCTTAATCTTCATAGCGCAGAAGTTGCGCCACTATTTTTTGGCACATCCGATCCAGGTTGTGACCCGGAGTGATCCAATCCACTACTTGCTGAGAAAGCCCGCTCTGACTGGAAGAATGACAAGATGGCTCTTGGCTCTAGCAGAATATGACATCACTTGTGTTACCCCGAAGGCAATTAAGAACCAAGCACTTGCAGACTTACTTGCCCAATTCCCATCTGGTGAACATGAACCTGCAGAGGTACCCCTACCAGGTAAGGTCCATGTCTCAGCAGCTGCAGTTGAGACTTATTGGGACTTAAAATTTGATGGAGCTTCCGGAGTTGGGAAAGGTGGAGCTGGCATAACACTAACCAATCAAGCAAGAGAAAATTTTCATCTATCATATAAGCTTGACTTCGAATGTTCAAACAACGAAGCTGAATATGAGGCGTTGATACTAGGTCTAATTGCTGCCCAAAAGAAGGGCCTTCGCAAGTTGAAAATTTGGGGCGACTCCAAACTAGTTGTCAAGCAAATAATGGGTGATTTCGCCTTGAAAGAGCCTCTGTTGGCCCCATATCACACTGTGGTTCAGAGGTTGCTCACTCAATTTGATGATGTCCAAATCCAGCATACCCCTTGAACACAACCATTTTTTCGATGCCTTGGCTACACTGGGGGCAAAGGTGGATATACCAGATGATAGTATAGCCATCATCATCGAGAAAAGAATAGCACCAGCAGTATTAGCCAAAGAACATACAGAGCAAGATGCTGAGGAGTGGAAAACAGATATAATCCAGCAGTTGAAAACAGGCCAGGGAACAATTAGACCAGCAGAACTTGTATCATTTTTGCTCCTCAGAGGAGAGTTGTATTTTCGCAGTCCCAATAACTTGTTGGTATGGTGCGTCGGTAGACAAGAAGCAACTTACAGACTTAAGCCGATCCATGCTAAGTCCTGTAGAGATAAAGATATCAGTCTATACCGACGGATACAGAGGTAAGGGTATTACTGGCCAAAGATGGAAAAGGAAAGCATTGAGTTGCAGAGGCAATGTGCAAAGTGCCAGTCCCATCCTAAAGAAGAGGAAGCCCATTTCTTAAGCAGTAATGAATGGAGGTAGCCATGTATTGACAACCTTGAAAATGGCACACTACCTGAGAACAAAGTTGATGCAATCAAAGTTAAGAGATGGGCCCTCCGCTTCTTCCTTGACCAAGGCAAGCTGTACCGAAGAAACTTTGAAGGGGAACCTTTGGTGTGTTTATCAAAAGATTAGGCAAATGAGGTACCGAGGGAAGCCCACAAGACAAAGCATCAAGGAGGGTAACAATTATATGGACATCTCATTCACCTCGGCTACTACTGGCCGACAATGGACGAAGATGCTAAAAACTTTGTGAAGAGATGCCAATCCTGCCAGAAGTTTGGGAACTGGATACATGCATCAGTAGTTGAACTACATAACATCAAGACTCCTTACCCACTCCATACATGGGTATTTGACCTGGTAGGTCCTATAGCGCAACAATTCAAAGGCCACAGATGGATACTTGCAGTGACTGAAGTTAGCACCAAGTGGGTAGAGACTATACTGATGAGGAAGGTAAACAGGGCCAGAGTAGCCAACTTCATCAAAGAAAACATAATCTGTAGGTTTGACATACCCAAAGTAATATTGTCTAACAATGGAACTTTCTTTATAAATCGTCATGTGGGAAGACTGCTGGACGCCTACCAGATCAAGCACCACAAGTTTAGTCCATACTACCCCCAAAGGAACGGACAAGCTGAGGCGGCCAACAAAACTCTCATCCGAATATTGAGTAAAATGATGGATGAAGCAAGGGGCATATGGTCCGAACAACTCCCCGTAGCATTCTGGGCGTATAGAATGTCAAAGAGGAGGCTAACTCAGGCAACTCCATTTTCCCTAGTATATGGATCCGAAATTGTGTTACTAGTTGAGTTGGCAGCAAGAATGGCTATGTCAGCACACTTAGTTCCAGACAGTAGGAAGAATGACATAGAGGCAGCTGAAGAAATAAGAGATTGGGCCTCACGAGCAATGGAAAAGTATCATCAATCCACAGCTCGTACCTACAATCAATCTGTTCAACATAGGAAGTTCAATGAGGGGGACTTGGTATGGAAGACGGTGGACGCAATCATGTGGGGGCAACCAATCCCCAAGTTCTCACCTAGATGAGAAGGCCCCTACAAAGTTGCTGAAGCAAGTAGCAGCGGGTACTACAAGTTGACAAGAGTAGATGATGGGTTCAGAACTGGCCGTATCAACGCCAAGTATGTCAAAGAATATTTTCCTTAATTGTTTTTGTCCAGAAAAAAGAGTTGTAAAGTTTCTTTGTTAATACTTCCAAAGCAAAGTGTAAAAAAAATATCATATACTTAGTAAACCTGTTACTCTTATATACACTTAGTATGAAGAAAGTTTTCCATACTTAGTGAAATTTTATCCTTGTAAAAGTTTAGTCATGATGAAGTTTTGTTCACTACAAAAGTTTTGTTTATCTTTAAAAACTGTATAAAAGCAACGTAAGGATGGCGAAGAAATGAAATTCAAAGTACTACAAAATATCCACACTTTTCATTAAAGTCAAATTTCCATAACATGATTACAATGTTTGAAAAGAAGTTGTGACAGAGAAGAAGAAAAGAATAGGCGCCACAGGTGCAATGAAACAACAAAATAAAGAAAAGAAAACGGAGGAAATCATAACAAAGTCACAGGTACATCAAATCAAACCCTTCAAAAGGGAGTCCATCAGGGTCACATCTTGAGGCAGCTAGGTAACCAACGCAGAGTCTTTCTCTTTGAACTGAGCCTGGTTCTACCGATGCTACTCCAAGGCACCCTCACACTCATTGATAGTCTCCTCTAAGGACGCAATCAACACCACATTGTTTGCATGCTCAAGGAAACCATCGACTTCCGGAAGCCTATCCCTCATCGACGATAGGTCCAAACCGTTCCTCTCAAAGCCGCTTAAGTTGGCCTCAGCATTTTCCATGAACTTGCTGGAGGTTGTCAAAATCTTCTTGGTAGCAAGGTCATGAATGACGCTGGCAAGTGACTCTAGGAGCGCTATCTGCACCATAGATCCAAGAACATTAAAGGCAATAAAGGTGCCCGGATGCAACGCCTGGATACGAGCAAGAATGAGAGCAGCTTCGGAGGAGACCCAATAACTTAGGAAAGAAACTTTTCTTGAGGACTGAGAGGACTCTCTCACACCGCCGCCGGCTTCAATCACTAGAGAGAGACTGGCAGAGCGACCAAAGGTCTAAGGGCGACACACTTCCCCTGAAAATGATTGCCTAGCAGCGTTAGAATGGATAGATGCTGGTTGGTGACTGGGCGAACTAGCCTCGTGAGAAAGGCCAAAGCTACTTGCGCCATCATGTCGCTCTGAAAAGAGGTCATCCATCTAGTAGTCTCCAAAGTTCAGATTTGGTACAACAGTGGTATCCATCCTAGTATAAAAATCTTAGGATACCCTAAGGTCAGCTGACATCCGGAAAGTGAGTGGGGTACAACTCTGCCAATTGTTCAGAGGTTGCCGAAACAACTAGGTCAGAGGTTCCAGCGACAGAAGTAACAATGTGGGTGGCTAAAGTGACAGCTACCTTTGCAAGTTGGTTCAAATTTAGAAAGGCCACAACAGGAACAGTGGAAGCAGCCGCTACACTTGCACTCCCCTCAACCACTTGGACGTTTGGAAGTGGGATCTGTTGAACCAATGGAAACTCAGCGGACTGGAAGAAACCACCAGATGCAGCTCCAAAAGAAGGTGGTGTAACTTCCAGCGGCTTTCTCACGCCACGATCTTCTTTTGGGGTCTCAGGGACAAAATCATCTCCGCCGACAGAGGAACGGTCAGAGTGCACAGAATCAGCAGGGTTTGGAGGCTCTGTACCCTCCGCAACTAGACCACCCACAGCAACTTCCACAACAGGGGGAACCTGTTCATTTTCTGCAGCCTCCACAACTGGCTCAGCCTCAGTAGTTGGTGCAACTCTAACACTTGGTTCTTCTTCAATATCTAGAAGTATCGTCCTGCGGATCCTGAATCTTGTGACCCTTGTAGGAATGGGAAGGTCGTCGTCGTCGTTCGAATCTGAGGAAATTTCGATGGCAGTAGAAGAACCTCCGGGACCCGAAGGTGGTATGGTCGACGAGCCCTGAAAAGGAAAAAGATTATGTGATTACTAAAGTAAATATAAGAAGCCCAATGAAGTAATGCAAAATATTTTCTAAGTATAGATACCTTTCAGAGTCTCTTCCTACTTGGTGAGGCACGTGCCTTAATAACTGATGTCGCTGCTTCTTAGGCTGCCCTCAGTCTGGAGCGGGTCATGCGTATTGTTGTGCCGACTTGAGGAAGAGCAATTTTCAAGGGTTGAATAGACATTGCCCCAGACGGGTGAGGCTCTTCCACATCAGGCAGGGATAGAAGCTTGAAACGGCAGAATATACTAGTCTGTTTCCCTAGACCAAAGGAGAGACGAAAGGATAAGTCAGGCTGCGGAATGGGTTCTATCGTAGGGATAATGGGAGCACAGTTGCAAAAGTTGAAGAAAGAATTGAGGTTGCGGTGCTAGAACAGCCTGTTACTGGGAGTGAATGCGCCCTCTTTCCCAAGTGAGGGAAGCTCCATGAAGCCTAAGCCCTTCACAAGTAGAGCAGTATAATCACGGGCAAACCGCTGAAACCTTTAGTGGAAATCAGTCTGAGGCGAAGTGGCATGTGGGACGCCCTGATCCATTCTGAACTGCTTAAAGACCCTGTCTGGTCGATAGAGGATGCTGGACATGCCCTTTTCGTTCCACACGGGTAGAAATCCGGGGCGTATCATAGTAGCAACAAGAAGGGAGTTGGTCTGGACACTGTCGAGGGAGAAATCAACATGACGAGCCTCAACAAAATAAAATGAAACCATAGAAATGCCTGAAAGAAGCTGAGTGAAGGGGCGGAACATACACTCCTCCATGCGGTCGACGTAATCCACAAAAGGTCTATTAGTGCCAAGACCAGACCATCGAGAGAAGCGAGGGAGGGATTGGCACACTTGCCTCGTAACAGGTCAACCCTCTGCATCGAGAACGGGATGACCTTCTGCATCAATGGCTTCATCGATGAAGAAAAGCTCATGGTTTTTAGGGACAGGGCCCATATCAGGAAATCTCTCATAGAAAAAAATAGTCAGGAACTGAATGTGTACAAAGCTCTATACATCATAGCGGCCCATGGATCGCTCCATGTCCGAATGAATGAAGTCAAGGCGGAAGTATAAGTTCCCTAAGAAGAGGGGGGCCAGAGGGATTTAACTGCCGCTACAGAGTTTAACAACCACAGGAAACACCAGAGGGTTGATACTCTCAGCGGGGTTGCTAGAGAGAACAAAAAAAGAGATGAAATAACTGACAAAGGTGGCCAGGTACAAGTCGCCGTGGTAGCCCGGCCCAACTATAGAGTTGCGGCTCTCCTCTGTGATGTCGCCCACAACTGGTTGCAGGCCCTTGAAGAAATGCTTGAATCAGGAAAGATAGGTGGTTTTGTCCCTCTTAGGTCTCTCCTGGAGCAGTTCCCCAGACTTAAGGTCGTACCAGGGGCCATACTTTCGCGCCTCACGAAAGGCGCCTTGGAGAACAGTGACAGCAACTTGTTCTGCAGAAGTCAGGGATGCTGGATCGAAGGGGTGATCTCCATGGGTGCTCAAGCGCAGAAGGACGGCAACATCTTCCAGGGTTGGGGTTATCTCCCCCCATGCCAAGGCAAAAGTGTGAGTGTCGCGGCTTCAGCGGGAGGCAACCATATCAGTGTTGGTCTGTACCTTGCGCACTAATAACTCCCTCGAAATCAAAATGACATTAAAGAGACGAACATCCCGCATGCATTGCTTGAAGCCACCATCTGCAATGATGTCATCAACCCAAAGGGACCAGTTCGCTCGCTGGGGGATGACTAGTTTTTTGGCACACCCCTACACATAACTTACCTTATTAAACCACACAGGCTAAGTTGGTACGGGATGACTAGTTTTTTTACACACCGCTACACATAATTATCCTTTAAAAAATAAAAAAATAAATAAATTAAAAAAAAACCCAACACAGCCCAACAAATAAATTTAAAAAAAAATACAAAAACAAAAACAATAACCAAACTCACACAAGTCAACAAATAAAAATAAAATTAAAAAAAAATAAAAAAACAAACAAACAAAACAAAACAAAACATTAAAAAAACAAAAACAAAAAAAACAACAACAACAACAACAATTTGAGGCATTCGAGCCTTGATTTGTCGAGGCCCATAGCACTGTCGATAGGCTATCCACACTATAAAATTTCTTTTTCAATCATTTCCAACGCTGAGATTATACAAACTCAAAATCATATTTATATTCTCCATTCAAATTTTTTGTCATACAAATTTAAAATCTCACAAATTTTGTCAAAGTTTTTTATTTACTATTTATTTATAGACAATCACTCTGTTTGATTTTTATTTTCAACATTTATTTTTTTTTTAATTTTATTTTTTATTTTCACTGAATTTTTTTAAATATTTTAAATAATTTTTTTTTAATTTTTAAACACACCTAATATAAATACATTTACAAAATATAATATTTATGAATTTTTTTAAAAAAAAATTCACTAAATCTAAATACTAAAAATATAAAAAAAAATATATATAAAAATTTAGAACATTTATTTTTATTTTTATGTATTTATTAATTTTTAAAAATATTTTACTATTTAAATACATTTAAGTAAAATATATATTAAAAAAATATAAAAAAATTACTTAAAATTTAAAAATATTCAATAAAAATAACAAAATATAAAAAATAAATAATTTAACTTTCAAAATTAAATTCAAAAAGTTAAAACCAACCACACTAATATTATTTATTTGTAATTCACTCTCACAATCTACACTCCAAAAGCAATATGATCACACACACACAATAGCATTACTGGGCACAAGAAATTAGGGTTATTCAGCAATCTCAAACTACAAGAGAAAATTCAAGCAAATCCTTTGTTTTTATTTTCCAGGAAAATTAACCTTCTCCAGAACAGAATCACAGCGCTCGAATTTGCTTTCATTCACTTTCTCGACAGAGTCTGAGAATTTTCTCTTCTCCTCTCGTTCACACTCATCGCAACCACTCGTCCCATCAAAAATCATATAGACATAGAAAAGAAAAGCACTGCCAATCGTCGCAACAAAGAAGAGAGACAATCCATACCCTGAATGAGGAAAATAGGGTCCGAATTGGAACACGACTCCGAACATAATCGAAGAAAACAAGAACCAAATGGCGAATTTCAATAAATTCTTCTTGATCGATTTCTCGTGAGGAGGCAATTTCTGGTACGCCAAAGAACAGCGATCTAACAAGAGAAAAGCAGAGTAAGCGCAGACGATGAAGAATAGCAAGGCATAGTCGGATCGACTGTAGGCTCTGCACATTGCTCCGATGCTGTTTGATGCTAAGAAAAAGTAAGTGATTGAAGGGAAGAAGCTTGAGTATTCGCGATTGTTGCTGGTTCGGTGAGTAGTTGTGTTGTGAGACATTGGGATTGTTGATGTTGTTCTTTTTCTCGGAAACGTTTTTCGCATTATGTGACACAGAATTGTGATTGTTGTCGTTGATGTGAGTTTATAAGTTTGATTGTTCTATATGTATACTTGTAATCTCTGGAAGAGGTCGTGTGATAATTACGCAGAAATTTCGAAGAAATTTCGAAGAAGGTAAAGTCGTGTATACCTTATGATCCAAGTGCGAAGAAAGTGAGTTGATGTTTCTTGGATATGACTTTCCGATGTACCCAAAAATAAATAATAAAAATAAATTAATTAAAAAAAGAAGAAGAAGTTTCTTGGATATTACCTGGTAGTGACTAAGAAATTCGAGTCTCAAGGTGAGAGGACGGGCCCATTTCAACTGAACTAAAACTCGGTTAGAATCGATTATATTTTTTATCATTGTATTTGAATTCATCTATATCTATATCTATATTATATTATATTATATTATTATTATTATTATTATAACCAAATGTAGTGATTTCTTAAAAAAATTTAAATTTTCATTCCTAACATCTTATTAAACTCTTTTTTAGGTGGCACATCTATTCTTCTCTCATTTTATTTTTCTATTTTTTCTTCTTTTTTTAATATATATTTTATTTCACTTTTTAATTAATTCGGACATGGATATATATAATATCATATGGATAGAATTTTCTTCTCTCATTCTGTTTTCCTATTTTCTCCTCTTTTTTAATATATATTTTATTTCACTTTTTAATTATTTAGGTCATGAATATATATAATATCATATGGATAGAATTTTTTCAAAATATTTATAGATAAAAGATAAGTTTGACTCTAATTCAAATTCTTTCATCAAATTTATATCCTACTCAAAGATGTTTCAAAAAAAATAAAATAAATTAAACTATAAATCTCAAAACCTTACTTCTATGACAATATGAAATTGGACAAAAATATTAGAAAACAAAAGAACCCTGCACAAAAACTAAACAGGCGATTTAACCAATCATGCAAGATTTTTCTTATGTGAAAAGAAATATATATTTGAAATCTCATATTACGTTTTTTGTTCTATTTTTTCTTTTGCAGATTTTTTTGTTTGTTTTAGTTTAGTCTATTTGGTGTATTTCATTTTTTTTTCTTCATAACTAAATTAATTGTTGAAATTATAATAATATAGTAGATGCGCTTGTGCCTTCAAAATTTATTATTCATTTTTTAAAAATTTTACAACGACAACGTATAGGGAAAAAGTAGCAATGGCAACAAAGAGCTAAAAGACCAATACAAAGAGTGATGTTTTGTGATGCAGTTGGAGTTCACCCATTTTTTTTAAAGAAAAATTGTACCAATCGAGAAGAGTATTTGGAACACATTCACGAGTTTGAAAGAAGTTTTTATTCAATCTCATTTATTTTTTATTATATTTTGTTCTTCAATTATATTAATTTATGTGTTCGATTTTGTTGTAATATATAAGGAGGGCACTCAATTTAAATTCAGACGCAAATAAACTTAATTATATAGTAGCTCTAAAATAATTTTGCTTCTATTTTTCTTTTTTTTTATTTGAAATCTTCATGAGTTTAAATTTGTTTCTTTGCATATATGTAGTGAGTAGGATTAAGTTTTTAAATGATAAGTTTCACTTTTGCAGTAAAAAGTCAACTGCACAAAGGAATATTTGAAGCATAAGATTGGATTTCAAAATCCTTAATAAATATACAAATAAATTACTTTGTTTTCAACTCATAATACTCTTTATATATATATATATATATATAAAATAAGGGAAGAGGGTTTTTGAAAATATATAAAAATGTATCAGAGATACATTTTGATTTAATGGCTGAGATTAATCATAAAAGTATATTAACGGTACAAATCAATGTGATTCCCGCTCAAATATCTCTCCCTCAGCCTTCCACCTACCCACGTCTCTCTCTCCCTCTCACCCACGTCTTCTCCCCATCTCTCTGTTCTTTTTCTTTCCTCTTCATACTGACGCTGCTCGCTTCTCCCCTTACAACCATCCCTTATCGCTCGGCTTGCAAGGTAAGATGTCCCCGATTTCTATCTCTCCCCTTCTCCCTCTGTTTTGATTTCTGATATTTCTTTTTGCCTGTACGACGCTTTGGTGCTGCTCTCGAACTCTTTCTCTATCAGGTGAAGGAGATTCCAAGATTCAAAGTGAAGAACCCTAATCGCGAGTGAACTAAAACCTTAATTTCACTTAATTTTGAAGAATCCTTGACTGCTACTAATTGTTTGAATCCATAAGTGTAACTCCCACAGCTTCTGTGATAGATTGGGGTAAATAGGTTAATTAGTGGAACATATTTTTAACTCCTATTTTTGTCATTTAATTTCAGCTTCTGTGATAGATTGGGGTAAATGGGTATTTAATCGTCTGGTTTAACATCATATTGAAGCATTTTTTTCTTCTTCATTCCCACCCCCTGGCAGACATGAAAAGATATGCACAGTTTAGTGAGTTGCATATTTTACTAATCACAGAAAACATGATTTGGCTACCATTGTGAATATAGTTTGCATGTGTTTTAGACCCATTGTTTATTGTATAATTTATATTAGATCTGCAGCTCTTTTCCAATAAGTTTGCCTTATTGTACTGAGTGCTTCATACATGCACTATTTTTGATCCATTATTTATAGATCTGCATGATGGATTAATGAAGAAATTAATTGTTGTAAACCAAGGTAGTGCCACAGAATTTTAGTAATTCAGTAAAGGGGAAATTGCACCAATGATATGTAACGCCCTCAAAATAATAACATTAAACCCATCAAATAAGACATTCATTGACATATGAAATAACCATATTCTTCTATTCATCAGAGTTTCATTACAAAAGTATTACATGTTAACAACAAAAGCAAATGCCCTATGGGCTTACAGCTTTCCAAGTTAACACTTGGTTACAACAAAAGAGTGCTAACTCATCTACACATTAAGCCCTCGGCTTGTATATACATGTAATACATCAAAAAGGAACTAAAACAACAACAATCTGCTCGCCTCTAGCCTTCCAAGCTATGTCCTTGGAGGTGGCATGTTACCTGTACCTGAAAATGATATTCCCATATAGGGTGAGCCACAGCCCGGTAGAAATACACTAAACCAACCATGAACAATGACTAAAAGATTAGCAATTGATAGATGGCCAACACTGATACATTCACATAAATCACATATTTATGTCATACGACTTATGAGGCCAAGTTACTTTTCATTTCCCTTTTTCAACAGATAAGCATATTAGCTCTATCATCATTTCAACAGATATGTATAAAAACTATATCCCACACTCACAGATAAGCATACAAGCTATATCCACACTTCACAAAGATAAGCATATGAGCTCTATCTTCACTTCTCTAGACAAGCATATGAGCTGTATCTACGGAGTTCATCCCCTATCTTCTCCCAATACTATCTGGTTTAGAGGTATATCCACCATCTTCCCCTAAACCGTGGAGTACATCCCCCATCTCCTCCTCTACACATAACGTATACAAACACATTGGTTCTATATACAATCACTCAATACATACAGTTAATGTATTCTATCAACCGTCAAATTCCATGACACATTCCATTGATTAGTTTCCGTTTGCCTAATCATCATGCATTGTCTACAACAATCACGACTATCCTCCACCGATAGCCCAAAGCAGTTATTTCTAAACTGAAAATAACTATGTCAACAATTCAATAAACAAATGATTCAAATTACTGAGAGTCCTATAAAATGAACTGTTCAGATTATCGGAAAAAAATCGATATTAAATTCACTTGTAGTGTCAAAATAATTTCGAACCAAAACTGTTTAATTTTTTACACGAAAAATTTAGTCCCAACGTGATCGTAATTCAACACTAAATTTCTGATTTTATCGCTAAAAAAACATTATTGACACTGAATAGAATCGTCTGTTGTGATATCTTAAACCTTGGGCGAC
>NW_021024973.1:1799813-1819965 GCF_004153795.1 Camellia sinensis
TTGTTTCGACCTAAAGAGAGAGGCTAGGGTTTGGAAGGAAAGAGAAACACAAAGCTTCAAGGATGTCTCCCATGGTGGTTCCTTCTCCATCTACCTCCTTCCACTCCTCTATGAGTGGCTAGTCTCCTTTTCTAGGGTTTTGATGAAACCCTAGCCATGTAATTATTTTGTTTTCTTTTTGATTTTTAATTATGTAAAGGTTTGAACAATTGTATGGTGATTTAGAAGTTCATATATATATTTTTCATTATCTCTTCGAATATTTGACTTTCTGTGATTGTTGAATATTATCCATACATGAGTTTTCTATTCCTTCACATTCAAGGTATGTGACGAACCATGCTACGAGGAACGAGTCGTATCACTACCTTAAGTTTAGAGTGAACGATTCGTATTACTTGAGATGGTTCGTGCTCGTACATTTAATGTGATGATCTTCTTGTTAAATGCTTTGAGCTTGTAGTTGCGAAGCATTAATCCGTTCAAACCATAGCATAATTGATTTCAATTGGATACCCTAATTATGTGATTAGTGGTGAATTCTTTACCCTAAGATTTTTTCCCAATTTAGTAAACTCAATTTCATTTATTATTGATAGTTTAATTTATTCGTTATTAAAATAGGTTATAAACAATCAATCTTTTATTCAAAATTAATTTAGGAATTTGACAATTAAATTAGTTTAATTTCACAATAGTCCTTGTGGATCGATACCTAAACTTGCCATTATTCTGATTGAATTTGGTATCGTTTAGTATTTAATTTTGGAGTGTTCAACGACCCATCAGTTCTCCTCTATTTTGGAAATCGAAATGAAGTTATCATTTCATTGCTTTTGTAATTAGGGTCTTGTTTGACATGATTTAAAAAAATTAAAAAGTTACTATCTTACTTACGTCACATCACCTTTTTAACAGATCACTTTAAACTCGTCCCATATTCAATTTATATTTTATAAAAAATTAAAAATTATACTTATTTATATCATCCCAAACAATCCCTAGTGAAAAAATTATCGGTTCAATAGTAGAGTTCAACCAGATGAAACTGTGTGACATAAACAAAAATTAACAACATATTATAACTACTTTTTTTTTTTGGATTTAAAAAAGTAATATAAAAAAACACTTTGTGTGTTTAGTGTGGCTTATTTTGGCCAACTTATAGATTTTAGTTTTAGAAAAGTTATTTTGGATTGTTTGATTAAATTTATTTCAAACAGTTTTTGATTCTAGTAACTTATTTTAACTCAAAAAAGCTGATTCTGAGAAGCTGTTCATCCCTTACTTCTAATTATTAGTTTCTGTTGTGGACATATTAATTTAAAGTTATATTCTTAGATTAAAAAAAAAAATAGAAAATGACCCAAATGAACTATGGATTATTATTATTATTATTTATGAGAAATGTAGACAAGTAGCAAATAACAAAAAATAAAAATTAATTCAAAAAGCTATTTCACAACTTATTTAACAGATACTACTCAACAATTTAAATCTATAATCCAACAGTTACACCAAACAGATTAACAGTTTCTGATTAAAGTCATAATTTATATTCTGTTAAGTTATAATCTATAATCTATTTTAAAAGTTACACCAAACAGGGCCGCTCTCTTTCTACGTCATGTGATTTGAGAGTTATATTATGAACATAGCTTCGCTTCAGTCTGTGATCGGATCGGAAGGTGTTGTTGGGCCTGTGGAGTCCATCAAGGGTCCCGTTTTAATAATTTGAACCGTTGAATGTGTAAAATTCGTCGAGTATTTTATGTCTATAAAAAATCATGCTGATCGGATATCGATAGTTACGTGATCAAATCAGTTTTGAATAAACAAAATAGGCGGTGAAAAAATAAACGGTTGACAGAAATTTCATCCGCCAATGAGATAGCTATCGATATCTGATCAATGTGATTTTTTAAAGATATATAGTCGACGAGTTCTATATATTGAACGGTTTGGATTATCAAAACGAAACTCGTCGTAGGCCTCTACAGACCCAATAACATTCTCTAATCTGATCAGGAACTAGAAGAAAATCAAATCCTTATATTATTATTGGATAATTAAATTATACTGTGTTCAATAAGTATAAACAAAAAAGAACTTATAATGGTGAGAAGTGTTCTAGTATTGTGGCTTCAAAGGTTTTTTTGCTCAACTCTTCTTAGTACAATGAGCTCTCGTTTGGAAACATGTTAATTTAGTAATTTTTTAGTTATTTGGCTAAAATATGACCTAAAAAAACTAGTATGTTTGGGACGACTTTTTGATTTTTTACGAAAAGATGTGCAAAAAGTAAGAAGAAAATAAAATATTTGACTTTTTGATATGAATAATTAACTTTTTGATTTTTTTAATAATTTTTTAACTTTTTAACTAAAAAAATCACTTGGCAAATGAGTGTAATTTGTGGATATGGACCAGTTGACGGTTGACCCTCAACTCTTCTCCCCTTAATGAGTTTGTAATTTTTGGACATGAACCCAGTCAATTCAATTTTCAAAATGTTAGTCTATATATATGAATATATATATTTTTCTCATAAATTCACCATGTAAGAGAGAATTATTTAGGTACTACCTGATCATGTCACCAATTAAATAATCAAACTTTGCCTTGTTTGACATGTTGGGTTAGAGCATCTCTAATAGAGCTTTTAAAACACTTGTCAAAATTATAATTTAGTAATAGTGATAAAAAGTGAGTTTTTAATGACTTGCTATTTTACTTGTCAAAGATGACATATGCCATATCCATTCTAAAATTTGGCAAGTAAAATAGCAATTGCCAAACATGCCACATCAGCAAATATGAACATATTTGTGACTCTAAATTCAGTTGAAAAAATAAAATTGAAACAGTAAAAAAGCAAGTAATTTTTCAAATTTAATTATATTTAATTTTTTTTTTTTAATTTTTTATATTTGTCTAGTTGGAAATAATATAAATATATAATTTTTTTTACAAATAATTAAAAAAGGTCATAAAATACAAAAAATAAATAAAAATAAAATCACAAAAAACTTATATCCAAAAAATACCTACAATACAAACTTGGAGGGAAAGTTAGTTGTGAATTGTCAAAATAGCAAGTGACCATTGGAGCACCATTGCTATAATTTGACAAAATAATACTATTCATTGCCAAATTATAGCAACAGCTATGGTATTATAGCAACAACCATTGGAGATGCTCTAATGCACCAATAAGTCTTAAAATATTTATATTACCTCAATACTTTTTAAGAATATTAATGAGTGAAAAATTAAGCAAGATTTATAAATAAATAAATTTGGTTAATAAAGCTGGCTATAATTCTATCTTATATTTATTCATTTATCAATGTAATCTTTCAATTGGCCCATTGGCTGCTGGGCCTGGACTGGATTACAGTTTGAGAGGGAGAGTGGTTTCATCGCATGAGGGTGGGTTGTCTAACAGAGTCCATGTCCCTCGTTTACTAAGCCTCCTGGGCTTCGACTTTTTAGATTTGTGAATGTAATGAGTGGAAATATATATATATATATATATATTAAGCCATAAATAAATATTTTCATCACTTTTTTTTTCCCCCTTCTTATAGGTGTCATGAATAATGTGCAAGGCTAATTATTTTTTTCCATTTTTTTTGTTTGTTTGTTTTGTTTTTCTAATACTGTAAGCAAGGATTAATTTTGGGCAGGCCCGAAGGCATGGGACAAATTTTGTCCATGCGAACGGTGGATTCGGCCAAGTTTAAAAGGATTAAATAATTTCAAATTTAAATTAATATAAGATAATTGGTTTAATAAAAAAAAATATCGGAGATGATTGTTTGGAGAAGGGTGTGAAAAGTTGTAGAAAAGTAATCATGGAGATTTTTGCCCAAAAAAAATGGCGGAGAATCGTTGAAAAATTATCATTGTTAGAAGCTACTGCTAAGTAATGGTCAATAATAATTGTGATAGTGTGAATTTATGGGAGGGGAGAGGAGACTAGTAAAATTCTAATTCATTCAGACTATTTGACTTGTCATTTATACAATAAAACTTGAGATTGAAGGATTTTTCACAGAAAAAAATCCTTTTTAAATATGATTTCACATATTGTCATAAACTTGTGGAAAATCAACATGAGACATTTCGATGGATTACACAAGGTGAGATATGTAAGATTTTTGAGGATGCCTAATTAATTCTGGGGTGCCCTTATATTGGATACGATTTTTTTTCTTCTTCTTAAAGTTAACATACATATAAAAATGGAAGTAACCAAAATGTATGGAGGAGTCCGATCGATTTTGGATATTATAGCACAAAAGATAGAAAAATAACGGTTTGAGTATTAAAATCTTTCATACCATAGATTTGTGATTAATATATTAGTTTAACAGCCCCAAAACTTACATCTAAAATTTTGTATTTAAATATAATCACTGTGGCATTATTAAAAACTTAAATTTTAATTTTTCTTGATTGTCAACTATCATAATTGTACTAAATTTTTATAACAAAATCTTTTATTCTCCCATCTCAAAATATTCATAATCATTTCATTGAATCATCTATCTATATTTTTACATGATTTAAAAAGAGAATCAATCCAGGACATAACCAGCACTAGATTTGGACAGCTTAAGTACCTGAATGGCCAATCCAACTTTTAGTCCTGCTTTCTAATGTCAACATCTCTCTCCTACACCATTAATTATATATATATATATATATATATTAAAAACATTATAATTTGTAATGCGCAACACAAGTGATGATTTTTCTGTCATACAAATACAATTAAATGTTTATTTTATTTTTCTTAAGAGTCACCAACTTCTCTCTCACTAATAATCAACTATCATCTCTCTGCTTTATAGATATTTGGTACAATACTGAGAGGTGTTTGGTTTGAAGAGCACGCAAAAGAAAAAAAAGGGGGGATTATTGGGTCATAATCACCTGCACTCAACAAAACACACATGAAGTCAAGTAGGATAAAGTGAGTCTCTTTTATGTTAGTCCTAAAGCTGCGTCTGGTTGGGAGACTTGAGGAATGATTTAAAAAAGAAAATGAAAAATATAGGTAAAATGTGAATAAAATATATTTAAATTTCACTTAATTTTACACATATTTTCCCTTTTTCTTTCCAAATTCCTCTTCAAATCCCCTAATCAAACACAACGTAAGTCATTGAAACATGGATAATTGGAACTGTTAAGATCCAATCCAATCCAATCCGATGCAATCCCAACAATGTGGAAATATATTTATTGAAAAGGTCACATAATATATATATATATATATATATATAAATTGGAGGGTTATAGAGATTGTCAAAGAAAGGTTGATGATATGATGATACAAATCCTGAAATTCAAATAAAAGGATCAGTGTGGGGGGGACATAAACAATCATCTGCAGGTATATTGCAAATGGTAATGGGAGGGCTTCTTTCTAAAGTCCACATCTACTACTTTATATATGATTCAACGTATATATTTGATTTTCTTCAGCTTTTCATCCGTAGTTGGTATTTTGTTTTTCAAAACCTTTTGACATTATAACCACATCGGACAAATAGTAGTTAAATGGCAGGTGATTTGGATTAGTTGGTTTTGTAAACCAAATTAATCTCTCTCTCTCTCTATGAGGTGGAGTTGACAAAGATAAAGAAAGCAGTACACACAGACCACCAAAAAAAAATAAAAATAAAAAAGTGTAATTCATATTGTGTGTGGGGCATCCACCACAGAAAACTTAATTTGGATCACAAAAAAAATAAATAAAACAAGTTAGAGTATTGTTATTCAAAATTCAAAAATTCAATTCATTTTTTAAAATTTAATGATATGTCAAGAATATAATTGATTGATAATTAAATATTTTCTAATTATCAATCAATTATTTTCTTAATACATTATTGAGTTTAGAAAATAGATTTAAAAGTGAAGTTGTATATTATTCTTAAATAAGCTAAATTCTCTCAAAACTATAACAAAAATGATGTGAAAAAAGAAGTTAGATATGTTGTTTCACACACACAATAGAAATAAGATATGTGACCCACATTACCTTGTTCTTTTAATTATTACCTAATCCTTCAATTTTGGATGAATTACAAATCAATGGGTGAAAGAAAAATTCATTGACAAAAATTATGAACATGGAAGTGGAGTTGTGCTCATTATTTTCATTTATGGTGAGTATTGATCCATTTACACTTTTATATTTTTATAATTATTTTCATGTCATCAAACTATATACATTCTCCTTCAAACTTGTATTCCCAAAAAAAATAAAAATAAAAATCAGAACTCCAATCAAATCAGAAAAACTATAGTAGGACTTATTTGTCTGGCTATGTGTACGTCTGCTTGTCCTCCTTCACAATACACCTCAAAAAAATAAGGGTAAATTACACGGACACCTTAATGTTTGGATTTAATAATATCACTCATTGATATTTGATAAATTACATTTCCATTCTTATGATTAATAGTCTCATTTTACAAACTCTACTGTTTATATAAAAGACAACAACTTCTGATAGAAAAATAAAAGAAATTACATTGAAAAAAGAAAGAGTAAAGCAAAGGAAAGAAAAAAAAAACAAAGAAGTAAAGCAAAATAAGGAGAAAGAGCGTATGAATTCAATATTTTCTTGATACCAACGTTAATTCCATCCAAATAATTACAATGATAGAGGGTCGGTGTAATTTTTTAAATGTCAGAAAATCATATGTATTAAATTCAAATCTTAGGAGTGTAAATGTAATTTATCCAAAATAAAATAAAAAGTCAAAATCTTGCTGTATTTGACAATATTGTGCAACACTCCTGCTGATGCCACTTGTCATCACATGAACATTTGCTAAGTTGAAGCCACAAGAGTCTCTTACCCTTTTATCACATGAATTCACATCAGCCAGGGAATCCCTCTCTTGCATTCAATTTGTATTGATTATTGACAGAGCCATTATAGACAGTTCTTTGAAGGAAGCCTGCGTGAGAACAGTTTATTTTAATAATTTTTTAATTTTTTAAAAAAATTTATAAAAAAATAAAAAAAATAATGTGATAATATATAATAATTTTTTAGTTTTTTAATTAAAATAATTATTCCCCAAATGAAGCCAATAGATGTAGACAGTTATGGTGACATGTACTAACCAGTCACCATGTTGTAGTTGGTTGGTGGTGTCTGTGTGTGTAACACTAAGAGATGTGGGATAGTGCTAATTTAAATTATGGTGGTTTTATATGTACTAATTGATATATTAAATAATGTATCAATATATTTTATAATATTATTATTGACTCCACTCATTATATAAATTACAAATATCTAAAATCTCTAAAATTATACTAAATTATCTATTAATACCAATTAATATAACAATTCGTACATATACCATTATTCTTTAAACAAACATTCCACTTTTCTCAACCCCAAAAAAAAACAAAAAACAAACATTCTACCAATTATCTATCCAGTTTTCGTTATGTGTGGATCCTGAATTTGTTACGAAAATCAAAATTTAAGGGAAGTAAAATTATTTATATATATACTTATTTTTTCATGAGTAAATAAATAACTGAATTTTTTCAATTAATATCATCATTTTTTTTCTTTCTTTTTTTTAGGGTAAATTATTAATAAGTCTTAATAGTTAGATTTAATTTCCATCAAATTTTATTAAAAATAAGTATTGGTAAAATGGCCATTAAAAATAATTTTTTGTAACGATTTTTTACATGTTACTAAAAATTGACAATTCGTAACTTTTTGTCACGATTTTTTATTTTATTATAAATTATTGCTAAAACTTATAATTAATGACATTTTTCTGTGACGAATTTTTCAAACCGTCGCTGAATGTTAAAAATTAATGACTTTTTTTTGACGATTTTTTAAACTGTCTCTAAAACTTATAATTAGTGACTTTTTTGTGGCAAAATTTTTAAATTGTTACTAAAAATTAATAATTTGTGACTTTTTTTAATAGTGTATGCTGAAAAATATCATTAATTATCATAGAACTTATTGAACAATAAATTTATTTAGTAAAACCTACACGTAAATCTTTCAAAAAATTATGTGGGTGGCGCATTAAATATACGTGAAGTATTAACTACTTGGGTAAATCACATTTTTTATTCTTGTACTTTCATAAGATTTCAATTATTATTTTTTTTTAATTTTTTGAAATTAACAATTATTTACTGTTAAAAATTAACAATTAATAATATTTTTTAATAATATTTAATAAAAACATCATTAATTAATATATGATTTATTAAATAATAAATTCATCTATTAAGATTGATACGTAAATCCCATTTTTATTGGTAAATTCAGCGGCTAACGGCAATCCAAATGAACACCTAGTCATCAGGTCAGCGAAGCAATACAAGGGACCATTTGGCAAGTAGGAATATATTTTCCATTTTGAGAACTATTTTCCTGCATGGATGAATTTTGTCATCCAATATGAGCAGTAACTGAAAACATGTCCAATGCTTTTAAATGGTTTCCGACAATGATTTTGTGATAATCCTGGTCCGTATTATGCTAATTAATCTTAATTATGATTGTGATTATGTGGTTGTTATGATTTTGAGTGCCATTTATATGAATATATGTAGTTTTGAACTTCTATCTGTTCATCGTAGGAAAATCTGTTTGATTTTCTGCTTTAGAATTTAAATTGAAGACCTTATCGGCCACAGAAACTGAAATTGATTACGCCATTGTGATTAGCGTAATTTTTAGAGTGTATGGTGAAATCTAATTAAATATTTATTTGAATCGAAATAATTAGATTCAGAACGATTAATTAAGTGTCATTACTTAGCCTTAATTAAATTTGATTAGGCCAAGGTATATAAGGGGCCTTATTACATTCAATTCCTTCCCTTGAATTCATTTTGGCTGAAATTAGCTCTCTAGAGAGAGAGAGGGCCGAAGTTAGAGAAAGAGAGGGGAACAACATTGAAGAGTTGCAAGAGAATTCAAGAAACTAAGGGGATGGGCTCAAGAATTAACTATAATTTGAAAGATTTGAGCTCCTAGGTGAGTAATTGAGCAAGGATTTATGAGTTCAAGTTTGTAATTTTGTGAACTCAAAATTAGATGGTGGTCAAGAACATAAATAGAGTTGATTTTGATGAATTTGAGGTCAATGAATGCATGCATGTAAGAAATTGTCATGAATTGTATAATTGAGCATGAAATACATGATTCATGTCGAATCTTGATTTAAGTTCATGCTTTTGATCATCATCTACATCATTTAAGTTGGAAATAAGAGTTGTATCCCACGTGCAAATACAATTCATAGAGGTATGAGTTTTGAATCCATGAATTTGTTATGTTGGAAATAAGTTTGGTGTAATTTGGGACATGCATGTAATTAATTCATGAGATTTGAGCTTCATAATGTGATGAATTAGTGTTTGTATCATGTTAGAAGATGTACACATGAGTTTTGGGGTCATAATATGCAAGATATGTCAATTTGAATGCAAGTTTGAAGCTCAAATAGAATTATGGAAAACCTAGAATTCGGCATGTCCGCTAGAGCGGGGTAATGGTTGCTCGAGCATGAAATGCTAGCTCCTAGAATTTTTGCAGACATGGATGTCCCAATGAATGCATGCATGTAAGAAATTGTCATGAATTGTATAATTGAGCATGAAATACATGATTCATGTCGAATCTTGATTTAAGTTCATGCTTTTGATCATCATCTACATCATTTAAGTTGGAAATAAGAGTTGTATCCCACATGCAAATACAATTCATAGAGGTATGAGTTTTGAATACATGAATTTGTTATGTTGGAAATAAGTTTGGTGTTATTTGGGACATGTATGTAATTAATTCATGAGATTTGAGCTTCAAAATGTGATGAATTAGTGTTTGTATCATATTAGAATATGTACACATGAGTTTTGGGGTCATAATATGCAAGATATGTCAATTTGAATGCAAGTTTGAAGCTCAAATAGAATTATGGAAAACCTAGAATTCGGCATGTCCGCTAGAGCGGGGTAATGGTTGCTCGAGCATGAAATGCTAGCTCCTAGAATTTTTGCAGACATGGATGTCTGCTCGAGCGCCAAGCCGTGCGGTTTGGCTTCAGCTCGAGCATCCGAAATCACGCTCGAGCGTAAAAGTGAGGCAACCAGTACTTTTTCACACCATGGTGGTCCGCTCGAGCGGCGAAATACACGCTCGAGCGGGGAGCCCTGTTTCAGAAATTTTGAAAAGATAATTTATGTTTCATTTTCCATTCATTTTCTTTTGTAAGCACTCTTAGGCACACACATTAAGCATTGTAAATGAGTTAAAAGAATAAGAAAGAAGCCTAAGAGAGATGTACGAATTAAGAACGGATTGAATCGTTTATGACTCATTATGTTCATGAAATGTGTAGGGTCAAGCACAAAGGCAAACCATCCGGCAGATCACTGTGAGTAATATCATAGTAAAAATATTTTGCAGTATGTATTTGTCCAATTGCTTATTCCTATATAAGTCTTATAACCTTGTTAACTCGAATTGTGGACAAATATTTGTTATACGATTGATTGGGCCAAAGGCCGTTGGATACAATTGATTGGGCCAAAGGCCGTTTGACCTGAATGAATGGGCCGAAGGCCGCTTGACATGAATGAATGGGCCGAAAGCCGTTTAACATGAATGAATGGGTCGAAAGCCATTCGACATGAATGATTGGGCCGAAGACTGTTTGACATAAATGATTGGGCTGAGGGCCGTTTGACATGAATGATTGGGCCAAAGGCCGTCGGACATGAATGAACTGGGCTCGAGGCCGTTTGTTAAGAACGAGGTGGGCCAGAGGCCATTTGATATGTTCAGGCTTGAAATCGCCTAATGTACTAGATAGAATTCTAAATGGGCCCAAGGCCGCCTGATATACGTAAATCTATCTCGAATGTCATTCATGTATTTTCTTTATTTGATATTATTCACTAGGCTTTCGTTTACACTCATTCATGTGTATGTAGGTGAGAAAAGAGATGTCCAAACCCAGCCCCGGTGAAATGTGTGAGAAAAGTCAAGTTTTGAGGAGTCAGCCTTAACATCTCATGCACGAGACTCGTTTTTGCCCCTTTTGTTCTCTTGCTATGTTATAACTTTGCATTGTTAGCAAAAACGTTGAATCACTTTTGTATATAAGTTTTGGCTTGGCTGATTAAGACTTGAATGATCCTGCGTGTATGGAACTTTGAATTGATTTCCTTTTGGTGTGAGTTATTAATGAATACATATGTTTGATGTGCCATATAAGCACAGCTCTTTGGATAATTTTTAAGTTTGCTTCCGTTTGGCTGCTTAACTCTGATAACATATGTTTTATTTGGTTTGAGGCCGTAGGTAATCTCTTGGTTACTGGTCGGTTATGACCTTAATCCAGAGGGGCGGGTTCGGGTCATGATAGAGTGGTATCAAAGCACGAGTTAATAACTCACGCACTTATCCGAATGAGTAATAAGCGTCTAGAAAAGATCTAGGATGCATTCATGTGATAAGTATGAATCTAAAAGCATCAAGAATATGCTTAGGTGTTTAAAAGTGAACGATTATATGCTATAAGTTTGTGATTTACTTGCATTGCAAATTATTTGAATATGTGTGCTTTGTAGTATATACATACTTGTGAACTTTTGTATAAGAAATAATGCAAGTCTAATCAAATGGTGAGAACAAGAGGTAATGAGATAGAGGAGTCTTCTACTACCAGAATGGATAGAATGGAAAGATTGATTCAGGAAATGGCAGAAACGTTGAGGCAGCAACAACAATGGCAACAACAGTGGTAACAACCACATCCCCCGCCTCCTCCTCCAGCACAACCTATGCAAGATAATCAGAATGATGACTGAATAATAGCTCTCACCAAAGAGTTTAAGAAAATGAAACCGCCACAGTTCCATGGAGGATTAGATTCGTTGAAGGCCGAAGCATGGGTTCTCAGCATCGAAAAGCTATTTGAAGTGTTTCCTTGTTCAGAGACAGAAAGTATTGTTAGCCACTTTTACCCTTGAAGATGAGGCAAGAAGGTGGTGGATGCTAATGCGTGAAAACAATAAGGGTGTGTTTGATTGGACAGACTGGATAAGGGGGGATTAGAATCCATTGGACTTGAGTCCTGGGATTGTGAATCCCCCAGACTATTTGGTTGGATTGGATATGTATCATGTGTTTGTTTTTTCATGGGATTAGATGTCTGAAAAGGACTATTTTTAGTGAATCCAACGTTTGGTTGGATGGACTGGATAGGATAAATGAACAAAAGACTATTTTACCCTTTTCAATTGTTTACTAAGTAATAGCAATATTAAACATATCTTTAATATTTTAATTATTTTTAGCTAGATTAAATAAAAAATTATTTTATTTTATTTTTTACACAATTAAATAAATTTATTTTTTTAAATTAAATAAATAAATAAATAAATAAAATATCAATAAAATTTTATATTATTTTTTTAATTAAAATTTTAAATAAATTTGTTTTTAAAAATAATAATAATTAAACAGTGAAATTATATAAAACATCTATTAACATTTAAATAATGAAATTAAATAAAATATAAACCAAATTTTAAAATAAAACATCAATAAAATATTTATAAAAAATTATTTATAAATAAATAAATAAAATATCATTAAAAAGTTAAATAAAATTATTTTATTTTTAAATTGAGACATTTAAATTTTATTGAATTTTACTAAATATAATACATAATTAAATAGTAGAGGGTCAAAATGGTCATTTCACCACCTAATCCCAACAGTAAATAATCCCTCCAAAATTGTCCCACACCCCCCCCTCCCTAGGATAGTATAATCCCCCATATGGGGGATAAGGAGTCCGGCGGACTAAAAAAAAAACAAACATCGGATTGGATTTACTGTGCGGATTACAATCCGCACAGTAAATAATCCCCTCTATCCCCCTAATCAAACACACCCTAAGGATATTGGTTGGACACGGTTCTTGGAAATTTTCTATGACAAGTACTTCCCACAGTGTGTCTGTGACAGAAGAGTGTCGGAGTTTATGAAGCTTAAACAAAACAACATGACTGTGGCTGAGTATGAGGCCAAGTTCACTGAATTGGCCAGATTTGCACCACATGTGGTTGATACTGACTACAAGAAAGTGAGACATTTTGAAGGGGGGACTTAGGGATGATATCTTAGAAAAGGTGAATGTCCTCAAACTGGAGACTTATATTGAGGTGCTAGACCGAGCCATAATATCAGAAGCTAACATAGCCAGATAAGCTAAACCAACAACTGACTAGAAGGGTAGTAAAAGACAAGGCTTCTTTTTGAAGAAGAAATTTGCAAAGAAGCAAAATACAGGCTGCTCAAGTACTTCTAATTTTTCCCGAGATACATCTCCTATGTGCAATATTTGTAGTAAAAGGCATCGTGGAGTTTGTCGCTGTGTGTCGGGAGCCTACTTTAAATGTGGTAAGACAGGGCACATGGCCAGAAATTGTAATCAGATCAGTGGAAAACTAGCTGCTAGTTCAACAGCATCTATCCCAAAACTGGGAAACACTATGGGATCTACTACCACCGGAGATACCGTGAGGCAAGGGAGAGTTTTTGCACTTGTTCCGGGCGATACATGGAATGCTGAAGCCGTTGTCTCAGGTACTATCTCTATATACAATCAGGATGCTTTTGTGTTAATTGGCTCTGGATCAATGACTCTTTCGTAACTTGTGCGTTTGCATCTAGACTGAGTAGACCTCTAGAATCATTGCCATATTTTCTATGTGTGTGCACTCCATCCGGGGAATCTGTGTTGTGTGCATCGGTATATCGATTCTATGATATGCATATTGGGAATGCTATTCTGTATGTAGATTTGTTACCCTTGAACTTTAGACATTTTGATATAATTCTGGGTATGGATGGGTTAACTAAATATTGTGCCACCATTGATTGTGTAACAAAATGAGTTGTATTTAAACCTCCGGTACAGGAAGAAATTGTGTTTGTGGGTAACGGGGTAGTGCCTCTACCTTATTTGATATCTGCAATGAAAGCATGTAAATTGATCAGGAAATGGTGCCAGGGTTACTTGTGTTGCGTGCTATTTGAACAAATGGTGAATGTTGAATTGAGTAGTATCCCTATTATCAGCGAATTTCTAGATGTATTCCCAAATGAATTGCTAGGGGAATTGGTGGACAGGGAGATAGAGTTTACTATCGAAGTTATACCAGGAACTCAGCCTATTTCTAAACTCCTTACAGAATGGCTACAACTGAAATGAAAGAACTGAAAGAACAATTGCAAGACTTACTTGACAAAGGGTTCATCCGACCTAGTACTTCACCATGGGGTGCACCGGTGTTATTTGTGAAAAAGAAAGACGGAACCTTGCGCTTATGTATTGCCTATCGAGAACTAAACAAGGTGACAATAAAGAATAAATATCTCTTACCTCGTATTGATGATTTGTTTGACCAGTTGCAGGGATCACAAGTGTTTTCCAAAATTGATTTGAGGTCCGAATACCACCAGTTGAAGGTAAAAGTAGAGGATGTTGAGAAAACTGCGTTTCGAACAAGGTATGGCCATTATGAATTTCTTGTTATGCCATTTAGGGTGACTAATGCTCCTACAGCATTTATGAACCTAATGAACCGAATTTTTAAGACCTACCTCGATGAATTTGTTGTAGTTTTTATTGATGATATTCTGATATATTCAAAGAATAGACTTGAACATGAACGACATCTGAGGACTGTTTTGCAAACACTTAGGGAAAATAAATTATTTGCCAAACTAAAGAAATGTGAATTTTGGTTGGAAAAGGTTATTTTCTAAGGGCATGTTATCAACAAACATGGGATTTCAGTGGACTCGCAGAAAATAGAGGCAATTGTGAATTGGCCTGCACCAACGAATGTAACAGAAGTCCGCAGTTTCATGGGCTTAGTTGGGTACTACAGGAGGTTTGTAAAAGACTTTTCAAAAATAGCTCTGCCTCTTACCCAACTGACACGCAAAGGGCAACCATTTGAATGGGATGACGAGAGAGAATCTGCCTTTCATGAATTGAAAATGAGACTGACCACTGCACCAGTATTGACATTGCCCACAGGTACAAAAATTTTTGTAATTTTCAGTGATGCATCTTATAAAGGGTTGGGTTGTGTATTAATCCAGAATGGAAGGGTAATTGCTTACGCCTCCTGGCAGTTGAGGCCACATGAGAAGAACTACCCAACACATGATTTAGAATTGGTTGCAGTTGTATTCGCTTTGAAAATATGGCGGCATTATTTGTATGGGGCAAAATGTGAAGTCTACACGGATCACAAAAGTTTGAAGTACTTCTTTACACAGAAAGAGCTAAATATGCGACAGAGGAGATGGCTTGAATTGATAAAGGATTATAACCTTGAAATTCAATATTACCCCGGGAAAGCCAATACAGTTGTTGATGCCTTGAGCAGAAAATCGATGAGGAATTTAGCTTGTTTGCTTACGGAACAGAAAAAAATCTTGCAAGATTTTGAGAAGTCCGAGATTGAAGTGGTATTGTGTGAACATGACAGATTGATAGCTGCCATTTCAACCAAACTAGCAATCATTGACGAGATTAAACAGAAACAAAAAAGAGGATGAATTCCTCAAAGAAAATGATTGATGAATTTGAGACAAGTCCGAAAACAGAGTTCAGCATTGAAAGTGAAGTGTTGAGATTTCAAAACCGAATGTGTGTCCCAGATATTCCGGAACTAAAGAAAAGAATTCTTGATGAAGCTCATAAGTCAGTATTTGCTATGCATCCAGGTAATAATAAAATGTATCGGGATTTGAAACAAAGTTATTGAT
Organism: Camellia sinensis; assembly: GCF_004153795.1. Classification (NCBI taxonomy): domain Eukaryota; kingdom Viridiplantae; phylum Streptophyta; class Magnoliopsida; order Ericales; family Theaceae; genus Camellia; species Camellia sinensis. Next base: position 1,815,695 of record NW_021024973.1, read on the forward strand.
GGCCCAAAATAAAGAAAGAAATTGCAGAATATGTGTCCAGATGCCTTCAATGTCAACAAGTTAAAGCTAAACATCAGAAACCAGGCGGTTTACTTCAACTTCTCTCTATTCCTGAATGGAAGTGGGAACATATAACTATGGACTTTGTCGTTGGTCTACCTCGAACTCCTCGAGGTATGGATTCTATTTGGGTTGTAGTTGATAGATTGACTAAATCTGCACATTTTCTACCTGTTAGAACTACATTTGATGCTTATAGACTGGCCACTATATATGTTGATGAGATTGTTCGTTTACACGGGGTTCTGGTATCCATTGTCTCGGATAGAGATCCGAAGTTTGTGTTTAGATTGTGGAAAAGTCTGCAAAAGGCTATGAGAACAGAATTGAGATTCAGTACTACATTCCATCCACAAACAGATGGACAATCAGAACGGACCATACAGACTTTAGAAGACATACTCAGAATGTGTGCTTCTTTTGGATTTTTAAGGGAGTTGGGAAGATTATTTGCCATTAGCAGAGTTTGCATACAATGGGAGTGTTTGTTTCAGCTTTTCAAAGTTAACTTATAGCTTTTAGCTTTGAAAAAGTTATTTTGGACTGCTTGGTTAAACTTATTTCAAACAACTTTTGATTCTAACAGCTTATTTTAACTTAAAAAAGATGATTCTAAGAAGCTGCTCACCCCTTGCTTCTGATTATTAGCTTCTGCTGTGAACATGTTAATTTATGGTTATACTCTTGGATTTTTTATTTTTTATTTTTTTTTAAATAGAAAAAGACCCAAATGGACTATAGATTATTATTATTATTATTATTATTATTATTATTATTATTATTATTATTTATGAGAAATGTAGACAAACAAAAAATAAAAATTAATTGAAAAAGCTATTTCACAGTTTATTTAACAAACACTACTTAGCAACTTAAATCTATAATCTAACAGTTACACCAAACAGATTAACAACTTTTGATTAAAGTCATAATCTAGAATCTGTTAAGCTATAGTCTATAAGCTGTTTTAACATCTACACTAAACGGGGCCAATAACAGCTTCCACTCCAGCATCGGTATGGCATTATACGAGGCTTTGTATGGTAGAAGGTGTAGATCACCAATTTGTTGGACAGAAGTCGGGGATAAGGCTCTTCTTGGGCCTACAATTGTGCAAGACACTTCTGAGAAGATCAAAACTATTAAGCAAAGGCTCAAAACAGCTCAGGACCGACAAAAGAATTATGTAGATGTTCGAAGAAGACCTCTCGAGTATGAGGTTGCTGACCATGTGTTTATTCATGTGACTACAATGAAGGGCCAAGTAAGGTTCGGTAAGAAAGAGAAATTGTCGCCTCGTTACATTAGGCCATTTCAGATTCTGGAAAAACTTCGTCCAGTTGTTTATAGAGTTGCTTTGCCACCGGGATTCGAACAAATCCATAATGTGTTTCATGTGTCGATGTTGAGAGGTTATCTTCGGGATCCGTTTCATGTAATTGATTATCACCGGATAGCTCTTTATGAAAATATGGAATACGCAGAATGACTGGAACGAATTATTGACCGGCAAGTGAAACAGTTAAGAAGCAAGTCCATCCCAATGGTGAAAGTGGAATGGAGAGAACACTATGGGACGGACGCTACATGGGAAAAATAAGATGAAATGCGACTACGTTATCTACATTTGTTTCCTGACGAAGGTAAAATAAGTTTAGAGGACCAAACTTCCTAAAAGGGGGGAAGACTGTGATAACCCTAGTCCGTATTATGCTAATTAATCTTAATTATGATTGTGATTATGTGTTTGATATAATTTTGAGTGCCATTTATATGAATATATGTGGTTTTGAACTTCTATCTGTTCACGTAGGAAAATCTGTTTGATTTTCTGCTTTAGAATTTAAATTGAAGGCCTTATCGGCCACAAAAACTGAAATTGATTACGCTATTGTGATTAGCGTAATTTTTATAGCCTACGGTGAAATCTAATTGAAAATTTATTTGAATCGAAATAATTAGATTCAGAACGATTAATTAAGTGCTATTACTTAGCCTTAATTAAATTTGATTAGGCCAAGGTATATAAGGGGCCTTATTACACTCAATTCCTTCCCTTGAATTCATTTTGGCTGAAATTAGCTCTCTACAGAGAGAGAGAGGGCTGAAGTTAGAGAAAGAGAAGGGGACAACATTGAAGAGTTGCAAGAGAATTCAAGAAACTAAGGGGATTGGCTCAAGAATTAACCATAATTTGAAAGATTTGAGCTCCTAGGTGAGTAATTGAGTAAGGGTTTATGAGTTTAAGTTTGTAATTTTGTGAATTCAAAATTAGATGGTGGTCAAGAACATAAATAGAGTTGATTTTGATGAATTTGAGGTCAATGAATGCATGCATGTAAGAAATTGTCATGAATTTGTATAATTGAGCATGAAATACATGATCCATGTTGTGTTTTGACTAAAGTTCATGCTTTTGATCATCTTTGATATCATTAAAGTTAAGAATGGAAATTATATTTCACATGCAAGCACAATTCATGAAGGTATAAGCTTTAGTTACATGACATTGAAGTGTTAGAGATGGGTTTGATATGAATCATGTATGCATGTAATTGATCCATGGGAATTGAGCTTCATGATGTTGTAAATTTGGTATTTTCATCATGTTAGAGCATGTACAAGTGAGTTATGGATCATATTATGCAAGTTACACTAATTTGAACACAAGTTTGAGCTTCAAGAACAGTTCTGGAAATTCCAGAATTTGGCGTGTCCACTCGAGCGGGGAAAGCGCCGCTCGAGCGTGAAATGTGAGTTCCCAGAACTTTTGCAGACTTTGATGTCCGCTTGAGCGGGGAGAGTCACGCTTGAGCATCAGTCATATATGTTTGACCCTCAGCTCGAGCGTCCGAATTAGCTCTCGAGCTTGAATATGAAGTAACCAGCACTTTTGCAAACCAAAGGGGTCCGCTCGAGCGGGGAAACATGCGTTCGACCGAGGAACCCTGTCTCAGAAACTTTGTAAAGATGTTTTGTGTTTCATTGTCCGTTCTTTTTCATTTCCAAGTACTCTTAGGCATGTGTTAAGCATTGTTAATGAATTAAAAAAATAAGAAACAAGCCTGAGAGGGATGTATGAATTAAGAACGGATTGGATCGTTTGTGACCCTTGTGCTATAAATTATTTAGGGTCAAGTGCAAGGGCAAATTCACCGGTGGAACACAGTGAGTAATATCTTAGTAAAGATATTTTCAAGTATGTTACTTTCCGAATGCTACTTCTGTATAAGCTTCACAGATTTGTTGATTTGAAATATGAATGAATATTCTATATGCCTAATTTTGTATAAGGCCATTTGATACGTTTGATATATCTGAATTGGGCCTAAGGTCATTTGCCGTTGATACATTTGATATATCTGAATTGGGCCTACGGCCGTTTGACATGAATGTTTGGGCCAAAGGCCGTTGGACATGAATGATTGGGCCAAAGGCCGTTGGACATGAATGATTGGGCCAAAGGCTGTCGGATATGAATGATTGGGCCAAAGGCCGTCGGACACGAATGATTGAGCCAAAGGCTGTTGGACATGAATGATTGGGCCAAAGGCCGTCGGATATGAACGATTGGGCCAAAGGCCATTAGACATGAATGCAAAGATGGGCCAAAGGCCGTTTGAATATGTCATTTGATATGTTTGAATACCGTGATGGCCCAAAGGCTGTTTGAATAAAAGGGATCATGATCATGAATATGAAATAGAATGGATATGAATAGAAAGAAAATGGGCCCGAGGCCGTTTGATGTGTTCGAATTGGACCAAAGGTCATTTTGAATAGAGAGTTGGTTGGACCAAAGCTCGTTTCGTATAGATGGAGCCGAGGTCGCATTGTTTTATATAAGAATTGGACCTGAGGTCGTTTTGCATATGGATATGATGTGTTGAACCTAAGGTTGTTTTGCTTTGTTGAGACTTGTAAATCTGGTGTGAATGAGAATAGTGGTTCAAATATGTACATTATAAGTATGATTCATTTATGAACGAATCTCATTCATTAACCTCTTTATTTTGATATTATTCACTGGGCGTTAACTCACTCTCATTTATATGTATGTAGGTGAGCAAAGGGACGTTCGACCCCAGCCTTAGTGGAATTTAAGAAAGGAACCCGAGTTTTATGAAGTCAGCTCAGGTGCCTTACGTAAGAGGCTTTGTTTATGATCTTTTGTATTTATTTTGCTATTTCTATTGGTCATGATAGACCGT
>NW_021024973.1:1832720-1857535 GCF_004153795.1 Camellia sinensis
ACTGCTTTGCTAGATTTCAGAGTTGCCACTTAAATATTTTTAGAAAATTTAGGAAACCCAAGACTTGTGCCAAAGGCCATTAGTCCATCATCACCAAAGTTGCCTCGACTTGGGAACTTAGGTACGAGAGGGGAATGTCATGAATTGAGCACCCCTTTCGCTCGATCAAAAATCGACCTCTACTAATCATGATGTGACTTTTATTTACATCATATGCTCTTGTTTCGGTTTATTAGCTAACTTACTATGTGATGCACACACAAGTATAGACTAAGTTTGCAAGAATTGGAACACTTGATTTCATGTTTGTTTTGAAATTTTTTTGTAAATGTGCTACTCGAAAAAGTGGGCTTAAATGTACATGAATCAAACCGTCCCAATTCAAGCAACTAGCCTTCATTCATAGGCATTCAAACAGTTTATCAATTAAGCACTTGGCCTCATATCAAGTATGCTAGACATGGCAACAATCACATTCGCGCAACATGCTAAAGCACAAAAGAGTTCACCTAGTACTCCAAGCCAAAAAATAATGACAGAGTTTAGAATAATGCATGATCCTAACTATGCAATATGGCTAATGTAACGCATACGATACACAATTACTAGGCTCGGCCACTAATATGGCATATGAATCAATTTGATAGCATGCAGTCTAAGCACGAATTCAATGAAGTATTTAAACGACAATGCAAGTTAGAATGATGAGCCGAGCCTCAATGCATGCAATACACGTGGATGTAAACATGAGAGATGCTAATCAAACATGATATTCTAAAACCAACCATCAAAAGCAAGCAAATAAAATGGAGAAAGACATGGAGTTGGAAGACGTACACGTTATTACAACATTTGTGCCCTCACGTAGGAGAGTCCGAATAAACTAACTAGCTATTACAAAACGAATGAAATAATCAACTAAACTAGCTAATTACTTATTACAACAAATTAACTAACTAATTGAACCAACTAATTAATTAATTACAAATCAAAACGAACTAGTTAATTACATAAATACAACATGAAAAAGAGTGCTAAGCTAGCTATTGTATTCTAATTACTCTGCTTCGGAAAATGAGGAATGCTCATGTATGCGCGGATTACCACCTGAAAAGGGCCACTGCTCTACTACTAGATGCCTCTGTTGCACAGTAGAACAATTGCACTATTTTTTACCTTAAAACCAACTCTGTTTTGCTAGAAAAGTACACTGCTGGATTTTGAGAAAGTGGTCAGTAGGCTAGAAGTGGTGGCCTGCCAACCATAAATGATGGTCTGCCATCCACAAAAGTGACCTGTCGACCACTGATGTCTGGTTTTTCCTGCTGTAACAGAGAGCAAACAGAGCAAGCACAGGGTATTCTCAAAGGGTTATTTGCACAACTTACCCTTCCTTATCATCAAACAGCTCAAAGGAGGGGTAGACTTAATTCGTAAGCTATCAATCGATACAATTTCATTGCATGATGGCCTATGAATCAAGGGGTACAATTTCAATAAATGCATACTAAAAGACTCTCAAACCTCCTCCCTATCATGGATTGATCAAGGGAAGTGGTTGACCTTGGAAACTTGAACCATTTCATCACTAGCAAGTATGAAATGCCTCAAGTTTCTATGTGTTCAATTAATGTCCAATTGAACACCAAATTACTTATTACCTTGCATCATTTTACTTCAATTTTATTACTTCATTTTAATTACCGACCATTTCTTAGTTCAACTGAGTCTAAAAGTGAAGATTAAATCCTCTAATGGAAAGAAGTACCAAACCAAGTGTTGTTTTAGGCATGAGAGAAGTGTTATGCGGTTGGTAATGAACCCCCAAAGGGATTAAACCATGAAGCACAATACCTCTATCTCATGCTTAAACAAGCAAGTAGTTTGAAACAACTTTCAAAGTCAAGAAAAAGCTAAGAAAGGAGGAAGGTTGCAGAGGTGATTAGGGATGAATACAAGTATGAAAAGCTTGAAATAAACACTATCAACTCAAATATTGTTAGGTTTTTATTCTTGGCAATCCCGTTTGACAAAACTCCTTTCAGTTGTATTTGTTTTCACACTTTTATTTCAGTGAGGCCATGAGTTTTTAGATGCGAAGCCAACCTGAGTTGCGCCTTGCAGAGAAGTTTGTGGTGCTATTTCTTACATGATTGCCACTTCGCTGACTATGACAGGGATCGAGCTGCCCGGTCAGCTCGCGGGGGTCGAGGGGGCCGCGCCCCTTGGTGGGTCTAGGGCAGCACCCAGGCAGGGTCAAGGGGTAGCGCCCCTGAAGCAAAATGCAAAATTACATTCGAAGTTGCTTGTTCGCCCTTGCTCGCTCGAGCGAAGGCTGCATCTATAAAAAACCTGAGAATGATGATTATACACTCGAGCGTAGGTAGTTTGGCTCGAGCAAAGCCACTTAAAGAAAACACAAGTATTTGGTTCCTCGCTCGAGTGAGAAAGTCTTCGCTCAAGCGAGTTTCGCGATTCAGATTCCTATAAGTACGTGTTTCTATCAGATTTTAGGATTACTTCCCTAGATCTTCTTCTTGGATATTAGGGTTTATATCTGGGGCTAGTTTTCTAGTTTTCTTTGATGTTTAATTGAGTATTCAACTCATGGTTTAAAAAATATACATCAAAAGATTGTTTGTTTGTTCTAAAAAAAAGAGAACGTTGTTCTTCGGTGGATTTTGAAGAATTCGAGCCTGAAGCTTTGGTGGATTTTGGAGTGGCTCATCGTCAAGACAATTCCGAGGTGAAGACGGGGCTGGAAGAGGCACATAGGGGTTCGTTCAATTCAAGCGTGGATTCGCTAGGTAATTAAGAGTATACCTGTGTAATTCCTTTATATCTTCTTAGTGGATTGTTTTATGGCTGTAGCCCATGGTTTTTTTATCACGATTGGAGGTGCTCTAATTGTGATTTTTCCACGTTAAAATCGTTGTGTTGATTTGTCTTGATTGTTTGATTGGGATTTTTTTATTGCTTAAAATTGATACATAATCACAAATCAATATCTAGCGGATTTCTAGATTTTTCAGTTGGTATCAGAATGGGTCGTTTTTTTTAAAACTTTTGAGCGAGATCTTATTTGATTTGTGATAATGGATTCAATACGTGAGGGAAATTCTATGGTTCGACCACCCCTACTTGACGGATCCAATTATTCTTTTTGGAAAGCTCGGATGAGATCGTTTTTGAAATCTATTAATGAAAAAATTTGGCAATCTTTTATGTATGGGTGGACCGAACCAACGATTACCGTTGATGGAGTAACTTTCCCCAAACCAATTGATAAGTGGGACACAATTGATTACCAAAATAGTAGCTGGAATAGTAAAGCTATCAATTCTCTCTTTTGTGCTGTCACACCTGAAGAGTTTAGTCGTATTTGCAATTGTGAAGTCGCAAAAGAGGCTTGGGATATCTTACAAACTATTTATGAGGGCACTCCTTCTATTAAACGCTTAAAACTTCAAAGGCTCACGTCTAGTTTCAAAAACCTTTCAATGAAGATAGTGAGACCTTTGATGAATTTTATGCAAAGTTGAGTAACATTGTAAATTTCAGCTTCAATTTAGGTGAAAAAATACCGGAATCCAAGATTGTAGGAAAAATTTTGAGGTCCTTGCCCGATCGGTTCCAACCAAAAGTTACGGCTATTGAGGAGGCTCAAGATGTTGACAATCTCAAGCTAGATTATTTTGTCAGAAATCTCCAAACTTATGAGGCACATAGGAATTTTAAAAAGAAACAAAAGGATGCTATTGCTTTTAGTAGTGCTCATAGAGTTGGAGAGGATTCTGATGAGGATTGTGAGATAGATTCCAAGATTACGGATGCTTTTGTAAAACAATTTAAAAAATCTTTTTTGAAAAAGAATCCTAATCTTTTGGACTCTACTCATACTCATAAATCTAAAGGCAAAGATAAACTCAAAATTAATTCTATAGCCAAGAAGGAGAAAGGAAAGATACAAGGGAACTCTGAAAGAGTCCAATGCTATGAATGCCAAAGATTTGGCCACTTTGCTCAAGAATGCCCCACTCGTTTGAGGAAAAAGAAAGCCCACGCTATCATTTGGAATGATGAATCCGAATCTAATAAAGATGTCAGTGACAATGAAGATCAAGGCGAAGAGGGACATAAACAATTCCTTACTTTCATAGAGGCTTCTGAAACTGAAGGACGAATAGAGTATCCGAAGAGGCCGGTTAAGAATGCCACTGATGATGAATCCTTGGGAAGTGATGATGAAGAGCTTGAGCAAGCTTATGAAAAGTTGTGTAAGGAATCTCTTAACTTATCCAAATTGAATGACAAACTCACTATCAAACTCAAAGCATGTGAAAGTGAGAATGTCAAACTAAAGGAGGAGATTTCCGAGGCAAGGATTGATGCCATCAAGATAGCTAATGATCGACAAGCTCTTTGTGCAAAACTCTTGACTTGTGAGACAGAGAGGAATGAGCTACAACAAATCTATGCAATGTATGAAGAAAGGATTTAATCTCTCGAGATGTCTCAAGTTGCTTTGGAAGAACTAATGATCAAGAAAGACGAAGAGCTCAAGTGTGTTATGGCTACCATTGGTCTTTGGAACAAAGGATCAAAGGCTTTGGAGGATATCATTGGGTCTCAACAAATGTGTTGTGACAAGAGTGGCATTGGTTTTGGTGATAACAAGGAGCAAAAACAGAATGCATCCACGTCTCATGATGCAAGAACTCAAGGGCAAGTTGAGCACAAGATTCAATGAGAGAAAAGACTTCTAAATCTTCCTAGAGTTGGTAAGGTCAAACAAAAGAAGGTACACCCTGTACACCCTGTTTTTATTTGTCATCATTGTGATATGCATGGTCATATTCACCCTTATTGTTATGAGTTGCGTGGGAGAGTGTCTCATAAAGATGGAAGATATTCCAACATCTCATGGGGTAAGAGACACTTCATTGGTGGTGATGAGGTTAAGGGTCATATTAGACTTTATTATTTAGATTTGCTTGAGACCAAACGTGAACAGAGGTTTTGTTTGTCTAGACCTAGGAATAGGAAGTTGGACAGCAAGTCCAGACGGGTTCCCATTGAAGGGAAAGGGAACCGCAACGTCAAGACACCACCCAAGAACCACAATTCTCACAACTTTTTTCATACTAAAGCGGTTTGGGTGAGAAAACTTGACTTGTGTTAATTTGTTTATTCTTTTTAGTTTTTGGGTTTTTGTGTGGGTTTTTTTCTTTTTTGAGGCATTTAATGTGTGCATGTTTGTTTTTTGTCTTGCTTTGTTTTAAAAAAAAATGTGTGCTTGTTCATTTTTTGTCTTGCTTTATTGTTGAAAGAGAAAAAAAAAATCCAAAAAGATTTTTTTAGTATGGTTTTGCAAGCTTGAATTTTTTTTGGGATGTCCTTGGTGCATATTGGAATTGATGAGAATAACCATTACATATTAATATATGTGTGCTTTCTGTGGTCATTACTCATTTTGGAGTGTATGTTCTTTGATTAGTATGTCTCATTCTGTACACACTCTTGGATTAGCAAATATCGGAGTCTTCCGCCTTAGTGATCATTTTATTTCCTATGGACTTTTGGCATTGTATCTTTTATTTTTCTAGAGGAATTGACCTATACTAGCATATCATGGGTGATGTTGAGTCTCTTAACCACCTTCCATCTTTTGCATCTCCACGGCTTTCCCCTCTATTCTTTGTAGTCTAACCATGAGGAAAAGGCTACCTCAGAGTCACCAACCAGGCTATCCTTATTATATCCATGCTTCTCTAGTTCGGTTTCCATATTCTTGAGCGTGTCAGCTGCCAATGAGTGTGCAAAAGAAAGAAACAAAAATGTGAAAAAGAAAGAAAAAATGTGCAAAAGAAAGAAAAGAAAAAAAAATGTGAAAAAGAAAGGGAAAAAAAAGGATTCATTGATTGAGGGGGAGCGTCCGTTTTTACTCACCAAATACCCCTTGATTCCTAGTGGTTTGACTTTCCTTAGTTGTGCTTAGATTCTCTTGCTGGAGGTCCAGCTATCAGATCACTACTAGGATTTGAATCTTATGTTTGTCGAACTCCAAGAGTCACACACACTTTTATCATGGGATCTATGCTTTTCACATAATGCATCACTTTCTTTCATGAGGAATCTTCTATAGACTGTGCACATTGTGTTTTCAAGTAATTGTGTTTCTTGGATAATCTTGTGTGTTTTTAAGGTACAACTCTGAAATTCCTTGCTTGTTTCACCATATTATTTTTGTCAGTTTTTTCTTGTTCACTGTTTTCAGTGTTTGTGGTTGCTTTTAGTGAGGGAGAGTTTGGTTTATCATTGCAAGAGTTTGTTAGCATACACACTTTGATTTGTTTGGTAAGGGTGATTGGCTTTAGTTGTTTTGTATGTTGCTATGCACTGCTTCTTTATCATTTCATTCTTGCATGCTATAGTTGTTTGAGTTTCCTTTGTCAGTTCGTGACAAAAAAGGGGAGTTATGTTGTGTCGAGTGTGGGTGCATGTGTCTTAGTTTTCATCTTGTCGTGCTACATGTGCTTAAAATCTCCAAGTCACATCTATTCATGTTTTTCATCTAATGCTTCAAGATAATCTAGTCATATGTTTATTGCTTTTTCATATACTCTTGTGGCACTAATAGTTGTTTTGGAGACTGTGACACTAATAGCTGTTTTGCAGATCATGACCTTCAGAAAGAAGTTTGTTTTTGTTGGCTGTATTGGGTTGGGTTGATTAGGATTTTATTTGTTAGGTGTGTTTTGTCATGGCATTGCCAAAGGGAGAGATTGTTAGGTTTTTATTCTTGGCAATCCCTTTTGACAAAACTCCTTTTAGTTGTATTTGTTTTCGTACTTTTATTTCAGTGAGGCTATGAGTTTTTAGATGCGAATCCAACCTGAGTTGCGCCTTGCAGAGAGTTTGTGGTGTTGTTTTTTACATGATTACCACTTCGCTGACTATGACGGGGATCAAGCTGCCCAGTCAGCTCGCGGGGATCCAGGGAGCCGGCGGGTCGGGGGCATCGCCCCCAAAGCAAAATGCAAAATTACATTCGAAGTTGCTTGTCCACCCTTGCTCGCTCGAGCGAAGGAGTTCTCGCTTGAGAGAGGGCTACATCTGTAAAAAAAACCTGAGAATGATGATTGTACGCTCGAGCGCAGGTAGTTTGGCTCGAGCGAAGCCACTTAAAGAAAACACGCATATTTGGTTCCGTGCTCGAGCGAGAAATTCTTCGCTCAAGCGAGCTTTGCGATTCAGATTCCTATAAGTACATGTTTCTGTCAGATTTTAGGATTACTTCCTCAGATCTTCTTCTTGGATGTTAGAGTTTATATCTGGGGCTAGTTTGCTGGTTTTCTTTGATGTTTAATTGAGTATTCAACTCATGGTTTAAAAAATATACATCAAAGGATTGTTTGTTTATTCTAAAAAAAAGAGAGAGTTATTCTTCGGTGGATTCTGAAGAATTCAAGCCTGAAGCTTTAGTGGATTCTGAAGTGGCTCATCGTCAAGACAATTCCGAGGTGAAGATGAGGCTGGAAAAGGCACATAAGGGTTGGTTCAATTCGGGCATGGATTCGCTAGGTAATTGAGAGTATACCTGTGTAATTCCTTTATATCTTCTTAGTGGACTGTTTTGTGGCTGTTGCCCGTGATTTTTTTATCACGATTGGAGGTGCTCCAATTGTGGTTTTTCCACATTAAAATCGTTGTGTCGATTTGTCTTGATTGTTTGATTAGGATTGTTTTATTGCTTAAAATTGATACATAATCACAAATCAATATCTAGGGGATTTCTAGATTTTTCAAGGTTGGTGGCTAAGGTCTAAACCACCAAGCCTATGAGGACAATTACACTACAAGCATGCTATACAAAGCTCAAATGCAATGAACAACTAAAAACAGTCCTAAAATAGTCTTAAAACATGCTAGAATTAAGACAAAAATAGCTAAAACAATAAGCTACAACATGGAGCAAGTTAAGCTAGTAAGCAAGCACAAGGATGGGAGGCTACCCCCTCTATTTTTGGGACTTCAAAACATAGTTTTAGCCACTGAAAAAAGCTTAGAGATTCAGTAGTAAAAAGCTCAAAAAAAGATAATAGAAATGTGGGAAACACAAGGGCAAAAGCCTAGGAGGTTAGGTGCAAAGAAGGGTGATCGACCCATCTATCCTTAATGGCCTTAAACCACAAGTTTCAGCCCAAAAATATAGAGTATAAACAGTCCAAAAATAGTCCAAAAACAGTAGAAAAAATAGCAAACAAATCAAAGAAACAAGCCAAGACTTATACCTCTTGAAGAGGAGAACCATTTCTAAGTGACAAACCAACACTTACACACCCTCAAGAGCTCAAAGTAAGCTCAAAAGTACCTCAGCTCAAATACCACAAGGTTTGGTTTAGAGTGTATAGGCAAAGGCTTAAGAATTTGCAAGAGAGAGAGAGAATTGTAGAGAGAGAGAGAGAGAGAGAGATATTTTTGCTCTAAAATTTCCAACCCTCAAAAATGGAAGGGGAGGTCTTCTATTTATAGAAAAACATGAAACTCCCTCAGAAATATCCATACACACACGTGTAGGCAGATGCATGCACCTATGGAAACAGCTAGCACAGCTGGTATAAATATCTGCAAAAACACACAAGTGGTTAGCAGGCCACACAAATGGCCGGCAACCCACATTGGTGACTAGCAGCCCATAGGGTTTTTAGGCTTGAAAAGCTATGGTTTTGGTCCAAAACAAGGCAAAAGGTGTGTAGGGTTTGAAGGCTAAAAGCTGTAGCATTCTGCTGAGGACTTCGAACACTTGACAAGCATATACAACTTCATCATTGGGTGCGCAAGCGGTGGCCCCCAAGTCATAAGGACGGTAAAAAATGGGGTATCTATAGTTTTGAACAAATGAAAAGCATTGATGATCTGGAAAATGGTTTATTAAACAAAGACTTATGTTTTAAAAATGCATTAGGCATACTATATATATATAGCATCATAATCACCTTTGCTAGTGGAGCGTATTTAGTTTCTGAAATATACTCTACTGGGCTTTATGCTCACCTTACGTGGCTGAAATATTTTTCAGGAGTAATGGAATGCCCAGACATGAAGATGAGGCATTGGATGTATTTGTGAACTGAGTGGAATTGCTCCATTATTTGTAGGCATTGGGCCATTTGTGTTGTAGGCCGAGTGTCATTTTCGTAAGGGTTGTACCCTTGTAAATGATGTAAGTCTGCAGGCATTTCAATTATGTATGATATCACTGCATATCTGCATGTAAAGAACATGCATTACACTTAGATGTTGAATATAGAGTGTATGTAATCGAATAACCCACGTGGTATTTGACGTTGTTATATCCATTTACATGAGAGATATCTCTTTTCCTTATCCTATTACTGTCTTTTATTTATTGGTTAATGGTTTATTCACGAGGACCGGATCACGAAAATCCAAGGCGTGGCACTGCCTAGTCTATAAAAGGTGAAAGGAGTTTCGAAGTCTACCTAATGTGACAACTCTGGTGAGTGAAGGCCATGTAACTTCACAAAAACTGTCAGCCAATTTGATAACGGTCAACCTGGCAACTCTGTTTACCATGTTTGATGTACGACATTTCACGTGATAAAGTTTAACGAGATCACTCCCTTATTAAGTTCATGTACATATGACTATTCTCCTATAAAGTTCATAAAAGACAACGTGATAACTCTCCTAATAAAGTTGATACACTATTTGTTACGCAATAAAGGTTAACGTGACAACTCTCTCATAATAAGTTTAAATATACAACTACCATGTGAACCTTTCTCCTTATGAGAAGTCATTGTCGGCAATTGTGTTGATATGACATGACCAGTCGCGTCCACCTCCATTTTATGTGTTATGCATGCTATAACTATTGTTCATATGTGTGGTATAAATATGATGTTAAACTAGACTAAAGTGTTTATAGAAAAAATGAGAGGTATCATCATGAGATATATGGTAGTTGATCTATATTTAGCAATGCATCGCCATTAGGTTACAGATGGAGATGAATTTGAATACTTATTAAATCCAAATTTGTGTTACTCATATGCCATCGTTAATACCACGAGGCTGAGTGGGAATTTTGCATAACTTGAGCATGCGTTCTCGTCGAACTATGTCATGAAATTAATGTTAAAATTTCTCGACGGTTAGCCATGTGTAGGTCAATTGACACTCTACAGTTGTTGCAAAGGGCATTGCATCATATTCGCGACGACGTTAATCGCATAACCCAACGTTTGTAAAGGTTCAAAATTCAGAAGACTGCGAATGAGTATGCCAAAGATGGATTAATCAATAATACGCAATGGTACTTAACTTAGAGCATGGATGCTATGTATCAATCTGACATTGAGATGTTAGATGAGGTTGATAATGAATGAACTTGTTTGGATGTATGACAAAACGATTTATCTTGTAATGCTTATCTATGAGTTATCAATGAAAAGAGAAATTTGAATAATAGTTGACATGTGTAATTATAAACGTAGTCATTTCATAAATTTAAGCTTGATAGAATTATAACACATTAACTAATTAGCAACACCTGGTCGAATAACCTTCACTTACAAATCAATATCCTAGATACGACACAACATACAAACATAGTTTAAAGACAAAGATGTTTGATTTCTCATTCTTCATCTAACATGTAGTAGTCATAGAGATATTTTTCGTTGTTTAAGACATTATTTCGCTCGATCTCAGTCAGTTCTCTATTGCTTACTTTTGCCATTTTGGTGGCTAGTTGAAGCATGAAATGTTGACATCTTCACATCAACAATCTGTTGTTTTCCTTTTTAATTTTGTTGACTACTTTTTGATAGTCACCTACATTTTATTTAGGTATGGTCAATGAACAATGGTGAGGTATCGATGCCCCTAAGTTACATAGATCATTAAACAATCTCTCTTGGTCTGTTACCCTAAACGCCTATTCTGCTCGAATACCAGTGTAATAATCATTAGGACTCAAGTATTTTTTGCTCATATAGTCTTAAATAAATGGACGTAGTACCCACACTTTTGGAAGTCTTTGACGGCGTGAACTTCTTACACCTCTTGAAGACATTGTTCATATGAGAAAAATAAAATAAAATTAGATTGAATGTATATTACTATTGTTATGGCTTGAACAATCATCATAGTTTGGGCAGCATTATTTATACACATGCAAAGGAGACGATATGGTTATGATAATTGAGAGGAGGGGTCATTGTGGAAGAATTGATGGCTGTGATATTATTTTATCTTATTCATTTGATGTAACCCTTCGAATATGTTGTTCGTGACTTTTTACAATTTACATGCCTGTGATATTGTTGATTCGTATTCATTTTGTAATTTTTTTTATATTCGTTATTGATTTGATGTATGAAAACTTTTTGCAAGTCTGTGGCTCATATATCGGAGGAGATTCCATTGTTGATTCGTTAGCATCGAGCCAATACGATATGGCAACATTCGGTATGAATTATTTATTTTTACTTGATAATCGTACTAGTACTCAATGGAATTATTATATAATATAAGCAAAAACCTTCTTGAAATTTGGATTTGAAAATGTTTTACACTGTATTTGGTTGGAGGATTTGGGAAGGGATTTGAAAAGGAAAAGGGAAAAAGATGTGTGAAATTAGGTGAAAAATAAGTATATTTTATTCACATTTCACATACCTTTTCTCTTTCATTTTTTAAATTCCTTCCCAAATCTCCTAACCAAATACAAATGAAAAGTATAAAAATAAATTTGTTTATATCAACGCTTTTTTAATTTTTAAAGATTAAAATTATTTAAATAGAAAAATCAAATATAAAATTTGTACTTGTGAATAATAATTTAATAATCAATAATATAAGCAAGAGTTGCTTTTGAACGGAAATAAAAATTTAATCTCTGGATAGATTTAACAAAGCAAAATGATAAGACTATTGTCTAGCCTCATTTTTGTTAATCTCATGGGAAGTGAGAATAGGAATCACAGAGAGGATAAAGAAAAAGTTAAGCAGTTTATTTTTCAATCCCCATTCGTAGAGTATTTCACAATGGTAATTATTTTTGGAACTGGAATTTCTGTCCTCAAAATATGTGTTGTTCTGTTTTTCTGTCTTATTACCCACAATGACACGAAAAGTTTATCCATCTTATTACTGAAAATTCATGCACAATTAACTCCACTCTTAAGACATACTCTATAACTAAGGTTTTTGAATCATAACAACTCTTTAATTAAGAAATGAAAAATATATTAACACTTAATAATTTACGCATTACAAAACTCTTCACTTATATAAGGGAGCAGTAGACTTCTTAATCTCTGAGTAAAGAAATAATATATATATATATATTAGAGATAACCCTAAAAGTGTTTAATACAACTGTTTTAATATTACTATTATTATTATTATAATTATTATTATTATTTAAATTTAATTGATACGCATCGTGTATGCCTCTATTTCTAATATCTAATAAGTAGGAATCATCAACTTCCAATTCCAATACATTTGAGTGGAATGATAAGAGAGAAAGTTGGAGAATAAAGGAAGCCCCAACCCAACATTTGTGCTTGGATTGAATAAGATAATGATGAAAACAATTTATGAAATTTAAGCTATAAATTATTCTTTTTCATACGCCGTAATTGTATTGAGAAAAATAATAAATGAAAATGTGATAAAATTAAATCAATAATTATGAGATATTTTTTAAATTGAATTGTCATTTCTTTAATTAGATGCTAAGCTAAAAATAGTAGGTCTTATATAATTGGTGGTGTTGTGCAAGCGAAAGATCAACCGTGATTGAAATGCCGACGATCTAATTCAGGTATATGGGACTCCTCAATGGACCATAGAGTCCTACAGTACCTGCTGCGTGCGGGGTTTTATGGGGTGTATCAGATTGATCCAATTAGATTGGCCCACTATCTCATTACAACTCTGGTAGAAAGGTGGCGTATAGAGACATGTACTTTCATTTCCCTGTTAAAGAGGCCACAGTTACATTATAGGATATATCTGCACTATTCATCCTACTTGCTGATGGAGACATGGTTATTGGCAAAGACCCAGGAAACAAGGAGGAGGATTTGATATTATGTATGGAGTTGTTAAGAACAGCACCTACACAACACAACTTCATAGGATCTGTACTTAAGTTTAAATGGATATCAGATCATTTTCGTCAGCTTCCACATGATCCAACAGACGAGACAGTGCGTCATTATGCTCGAGCATATATTATGTGGCTTATTAGGGGAGGTTCTAGTTTTCGATAAGTCACAAAACATAGTGAAGATGATGTGTTTGCCACTATTGAGAGACTTCGACCGTATCCACAAGTACAACTGGGGTTGTGCCACATTGGCATGTTTATATAGAATGTTGTGTTGAACGACTAAGCCCAATACAAAAGAGATGGTTGGCCCACTTATGTTTTTAAAATTGAGTCACAATTACTTTAATAGTTATTTCATATTTTCGATTATGTTTTATTAAATGCATAATGTATTGAAATATACTATCATCAATGATTATAGGTTTGGACATGGGAGATATTGGTTTTCATCGCCTCGAGTAGGTAGTGCAACACTGCTAATGGCAAGCGTGCCACACTGCTAATGGCAAGCATGCCATAAGTCAGGGAAAACAAGAGTTACCACCTAACCCTCAAGCTAGTGGGTGAAGGGTTCAATTCAGCTATGAGGTGACATCAACTAATATTAGTGTCATTTTTAGGGACTAATTCGACTGCATGATAGAGGGTGAGGTTTGACAATTTTCATGTATTTTTCATTTCATGTTTTAAACTTCTGATTTATGGATCGGTGTTTAATCTAATGTTCATTATTTCAGTTCATATGGTAGCCTTATGGGAGAGATAATGAGGTCATTGTCGACTTGCCATCATATTGTCGCAACGGTTGAGAGATATGGATGGCATGAGTGCCACTTGTTTGGTTTGATATCATTGAGTGACATCTCCCGAATAGTGTACTTAGACAATTTGGACGACTTCAGGGTGTGCCTGATCGCTTCAACACAAACTTCGCATTGTATGTTAAAGATAGATATGGAAAAATGGACATTGTTTGGGCAAAGGAATCTTAGAAGTTTATGGATGATTGGAACAACAGACGTAACACCATTGTCCACGCTGAGAGGAGCGATCAAGTGCTTACATCTTCTGACCCATACATGTTATGGTTTCAGCAACATACACGTCTAGTGTTGAGTAATCTAAGCAACATTGCTACGTTCAAATACCAAGGAGTAGGGGGTAGTTTAGAAGGATTGGTGAGTACCTTATTATTGTAATGTGAATTGTTTCTTTTTAAGTTTGATCAATGGTTATGTAACATAGCTACATTTCATTACAGACATGTAGATCGGTGAGGGCATATCAATTGGCAAATGTAGCCCATATGAGATATGATAGTAAAGAGCCATTAGATGCCATTATTCAAATACAAGAGTTATTGTATGATGCTTTGCAACAAGCACGTTGACATGATCGACTAGATTTTGATTAGGATCTTTCTATGACAATACATATTACAGCCACATCAGTGCTGCCCATGACTATTCCATCAACTGAGCCATCGACATCAATACTTCCACCTTAGCATACCCCACCTCATGCACATCAATATGATCATATGGATTTTGACTACTTTGGTGAAAGGCCTTTAATGAGTTATCAATTGATGTTCCATCTACATCAGTGCCTCCACCTCAAACTTTCCCACCTTAACCTACCCATTACAGCTCGCAATCTTCCTCCTAGTTGTATCCTCTTATGTCCCAACATACTCTCGTAGACCACGGCTAGATATTGGACCCATTTTGGTCACTACCCCTATATAGGACAAAGGTTGTTACCCTATCCACTCCCTTACCACCATTGTCCACAATAGGTGTGTCTACTACGATTCCCTTCACTTTGACATTAACAACATCTGATCTTGGGATAATACATTCCTCTTCCATACCACCTCCATCCACTTTTGTTGGGACTACATCAGAATCATCTCCCTTACCACCATTATCCACTATAGGTATGTCTACTATGATTCCATCCACTTTGATATTGACAACACCTAATACTGGGACAGTACATTTCTCTTCCACACCACCTCCGTCCACTTTTGTCAGGACTATGTTAGAATCATCTCCCTTACCACCACTATCCATTATAGGTGTGTCTACTATGATTCCCTCTACTTCAACATTGATATCACCCGGTCCTTTGACAGTACATTCCTCTTCTACACCACCTCCATCTATTTTTTTTTTAGGACTATGTCAGCAGCATCTCCTATCGCATATATGAACTTGATCTACCATAATGATGCACTCATCACTCCAAATGTTCACATTGAGGGCGAGGGACATGTTCATGTCCCTACTAGAGGAAAAGATAAGGGTAGAGGTTGTGGCGACTGTCGAGTCTAAGGTTGCGATGTGAGTAGAGGCCAAGGTCAAGGTCGAGGTCGAGGTCGAGATCGAGATCGAGGTACAAACCATGATAGTAGTGTACCAGATAAAGGGGTTTCACAACTCATTGTAGTATCCCATAATTTGTCGGATGTGGTATCAAAGATTTCTAGTGCACACTTTGGTGATGGGAAGCCACATTCTGCATAGGCAAGTGAGGGAGTGCTACATGCAACATCGCAAGATATTCAAAGAGTTTATAGTAAGGGATTCAAGAGAGTGATGCATGGAAAGGGTTGTAGAACTGGAGGGAAATTAGCACATTAGGGATAGTTGGACTGGTTTAAAGTATTTTGTAAGTATTTTGTATTTTTGTATATTTGAGTTATTGATACAATGCTTGACAAATGTGACCTATTGAGTTATTATATTTTTGTATATTTGGAGAGATATTTTTGCATGGAATGGAAAGGTGATGGATGTTAATTATATGATATTTTTATCAAGCCTCTCAATGAATTTGAATTTTGCTTTATTAGAATTAAACTTGGTATGATGAATACTCTAATGTGTTGTTTATAATGTATTTTAGATGCATTAATGTGAAAAACATTTTCTGAGGCCTTTTAGACCTTCCAAGGTCAACACTTGCTGTCCTTAGGGTTGACACCCTAAGCTACACTCATTTAGTTGTTGAAATTGACCCAGAGTGTCAACACTGAGCTCCTTCAGACCTAACTTGTTGACACTATTTTTTAGTGTCAACATCTACTTGCCATAGGGTCAACACCAATTAGTGCACCCTTTGCCATTTCGCATTCATTACACAGAGTGTCGACACCCATCTATTTTAGGGCCAACACCCACGACAAGGGTATTTAAACCTTGCGACACTTCATTCTAATAGTCACGACCCTTTCAAGCCCTAGACATCTCTCTCTCTCTCTCTCTCTCTCTCTCTCTGGCGATTCCTCTTCGCTCCTTCAATTTTTATCAAATTTCTTCAAATCGTCACCTATTTCAATCAGATTTCTTACATTTCCATGGCATCTCACGACAACCGAACTACCACAAAAAGGAAAAGAGCTCACACCACCACTACTGCGACACCATCGACTTCCACCTCTGTGATAAGGTGATTTCGCATCACCTCACATGAAACATCGTTCAAAAAACTCTTCCACTCTAGAAAGGTACTCTCCAGCTGTTCTGCCAACCAAAAATTCTTCAATGATAACAATTTTCCAATTGTTCAATGGTTCAAAGACCAAAAATTAGTCTTCTTTTCTCAAACTAAATGAGAATGTTTACCCAACCTTCATTCGAGAATTCTTTGCTAATCTTCCTTACAATGAGAAGACTCAACCTTGAACTTTTCAATGCTTTGTTAAGGTAAAGAGTTTACCCTCACTTCTTCTGTTATTAATGACATTCTCGATACCACATGTCGGGGAGCCACCATATCTCTCACTATTTATAGAAATCCACCCAACTACAATGTTTTAGGTGCCCAAAAAGTCATTATCAATAATATGGACTTAGTTGCTCCTATTCAACTCTTTGTAAAAGACCTAATCTGGAACCTTCGCATTCTGCATCATATTATTTGTCATAATATTCTCTCACTCTCTGGTCGTTATAATGACGTCACCAAAGCCTATACCTTTCTTATTTGGACCATCTCAATTGGTTACCTAACTGACTTGGGTAACATTGTCATTTAACAAACCATTGAAGCTCACAAAAAGCCTATCCAATCCCTGCCTTTTTGAAGGATCTTCACCAAAATCTTTAAACATTTCAAAATTGATTTGAAAAATGAAGAGAGTGTGCCATATGACACTGTTTCCTATGGAAATGAGACCCTTCAACACATGGGATACTCCAAAATTGACAATGTTTGGGTAAAAACAAACGAACCTAGTACACCCCCTTCTGCTTCAAAAGCACAACTCGCTTCACCCACTGATCCCCCATCTACCCCTTCTCCTGAACTCTCCTTCATCTCCTCTCAGATTGAAAACCTTAGTTCTATTGTCCAAGGACCATTCCTTGAGGATATTGCTTCCCTCCAAAATGAACAATCTATAGCTTAACTCGTCTTCTGCTCCATCAATGCACCATAGTCATCTGATTCTGCCCCTGCTCCTTTTACACCTAATTTGGCTCACTTGAATGCCAAAATTGATCAACTCTCAGCCATAGTCCAACAAGTGGTCAATCGACAACTTAACATGCAACAAGATGTTATCAAAATGGCAACAAGATTGAGAAGATGATGCTACAACAGTTTGCTGTAGTTGAAGCTGCCAAGTCAAGTGTTGAAGACATGGTTGTGGCCATCAAAGGACTAAGGCACTCCAATGAAGAAATTCATAACACATTCCAGCATCGCTGGATAAAAGATTTGGGCAAACAAGTACATGCCTTCATGGTTGGGTTTGCACAATGCTGGGAACATGCTGCTCCTCACTGGCCTCGCAGACCACCCTTCTTCATGCAGACCACCCCTCTTCATATAGTTTTCTCACTTGACTTCTTACCCCACTTTTTGCTGATGACTAAGGGGGAGAAGAATTGTGAATGTTTTTATAAAGTTTTAAGTTGCACAAGTTAATGTTTTGTGAATGTTAGAAAGGTAGAACATACTTGGAACAAGGGTGAACACACTTGGTACAATGGTTGACATCTTGACTTTTGGCAACACACTTTTGGAAACTTGGTTTTGTTTATGTACTTGATGTTTACATGGAAACTACTCTGGTTTTTGGTTATTGAATTTGGTGAATTCATAGTTCTTCATTAATGCATTGCTTTGGCATAGACATAACTATCATATCTTTTGGACATTGCCTTATTTTGATGTTATAATGCTTGTGATTTCATTCAATGCAGTTGATGAAAAAAATCTTTTATTGGACTTGACACTGCTTTGATCTTATCATTTGAATCAACTTTATTGAAATTGTCATTTGATCACTATATTGTTTTTGATAGGGGGAGCCTTCAGTTTTAACATAAACTAGTTTTGAAAATATGCCCTTATGATAGGGGGAGTTTTTGTTCTTTTCCAAATTCCATTTTCATTAATTTTCTTCGTAGTGTTGACACCAAAAAGCTGTGTTACAATAATGGAAATGCAGAGACCAAGTGCCGACACCAAGACACACTAGTGTCAACACTCTAAAACATAATCAAAAGTTCAGGAATGCAGGAACCTAGTGTCGACCCAGAGAACATATCCAAAATGAGGAAATTAAAGGAATAGCAAGTGTCAACCCCATAATGCAAGTGTCGACACCCTATTACAGTGGATATGTTACAGTGAATATGTTATAGTGGGTTATCACATCATGTTGTCATGCAGTGACATTTCAATTGGTTGACAATAATCACTAATTAAAGCACTTTCAAAAATTACAAACTAAAGCATTAAATGAAATAGACATGCCTGAAAGATATGGTAATAATGGTTGTTCGAATTAAGGAATGACGCATTAGTGAATTTAGGAGCTTTTAGTGAGGGGAAATTTGGTTAATCATTGCAGAGAAGTTTTTTTAGCATAGACTTACATTGATTGGTTTTGTAAGGGAGATTGGTGTTAGTTGGTTTGCATGTTGTTATGCACTGCTTATTTATTGCTTATTTCTCGCATGCCATTGATTATTACATCATTTTGTCCTTTCTTGTGTGGTTTATGCTTTTGTTTTAGTTAACTGAGCTTCATTTGACAATTCATGACAAAAAAGGGAAGAATTTTAAGGGAGAGTGTTTTGATTATGTCTGCATGTTCTTAAAATTGTATCTACATGTTCTTAAAATTTCCTTCATTCATATTTCAAGATAATCTTGTCTTATGTCTGTTACTTTCATAAACTCTTGTGTTATTAATAGCTATTTTGCAGGTCTTGACCTTAAGAAAGCTATCTTGATTGGTTGTAATGGGTTGGGGTGATTAGGATTTTATTTGTTAGGTGTGTTTTGTCACGGAATTGCCAAAGGGGGAGATTGTTAGGTTTTTGTAATTGGCAATCCCGTTCAACAAAACTCCTTTCAGTTATAATTTTATTCACTCTTATGTTTCAGTGAGGATATGAGTGTTTAGATACGAATCCAACTGAAATTGTGCCTATGCAAAGGAGTTTGTGATCTTGAGACTTTCATATTTGCTACTTCATTGACTATGTACGGGATCCAGTTGCCCAGTCAGCTCGCGAGGGTCCAAGGGGCAGCGCCCCATGGCAGGTCTGGGGTAGCACCTAAGCAGGGTTGAGAAGCAATGTTTGACTGCTCAAGTGGTCATTTGTGCACTTGAGTAATGAATAGGAGCATCCAGTATCTTTGCCTGGAAACTAAACTTCTAGGGAGCAAGTTTTACCACTCGAGCAGTGAAAGTTTCACTCGAGCGGTCAGCTAATATGTTTTGCACCGCCTTTACTCACACTACTTAAGCGGTGAAGTGTGCGCTCGAGCAGCCTTCACGATTCAATTTACTATAAAGTGCGTAGTTTGCTGTTTTTAGGATTTAAGTCATCCATAATCTTAGTGAGAAAGAAAAGACAAAATGTTTTCTATTGGAGGCTATTTTATATGAGTTTCCTTGGTGTATAGAAGGTGGATTGATCAATGAACTATAGATTGTCAAACATCAAAGGTTGTTCTTATTATTTCGTTCACAAAAGAGAGAGGTGTTCTTCGGTAGATTATGGGGAACTTGGGTCTGAAGCTTTGATGGATTCCAGAGTGTCTTATCATCGTGGATTTGACATCAGCTTTGTGGATTCAACATTAGGCAAGACGATTCCGAGGTAGAGATGGTGGCGGAAAAGGCACATCGGGTTTGGTTTAATTCGGGCATAGATTCACTAGGTAATTGAGAATACTCTTGTGTAATTCCTTCTTTTTTTTTTCTTAATAGATTGTTTTGTGACTTTGACCCGTAGTTTTTTTTATCACAATTGGAGGTGCTCCAATTATGATTTTTTTCCATGTTAAATCGTTGTGTCGATTTATTCTTGAATGTTTGATTGGGATTAGTATTCACTATTTAGAATTGAAACATAATCACGAATCAATATCTCGGGGTTATTTAGATTTTTCAAACCCAACCTAGCTGACTGGACACCCCAAAAATTATGTTCAAAGGGACAATCGAATTATGGATGACTTCCTGTATCACTAAGGATATTAATTCCTACCTATTTCTATGATACAAAGAGTTTGTAGCGTTAGTAGGATAAGTTTTATTTTTAATGATTTTTATATTTTGGACATCCAAGT
Organism: Camellia sinensis; assembly: GCF_004153795.1. Classification (NCBI taxonomy): domain Eukaryota; kingdom Viridiplantae; phylum Streptophyta; class Magnoliopsida; order Ericales; family Theaceae; genus Camellia; species Camellia sinensis. The sequence continues at coordinate 1,853,473 of NW_021024973.1, forward strand.
GGGGTATAGTAGGTGAAAAACCTTTAAAACCCAAGATATTGATTTGTGATTATGTTTCAATTTTAAACAACGAATAACAATCTCAATCAAACAATCCAAGACAAATCGACGCAACGATTTAATAAGGAAAAACCACAATTGGAGCGCTTCCAATTGTGATAAAAATAATAATAATAATAACAGGCCAAAGCCACAAAAAAATCCACTAAGAAAACAAAAAAAGAATTATACAAGTGTACTCTCAATTACCTAGCAAATCCACGCCCGAATTGAACCAACCCCAATGTGCCTCTTCTACCACTGTCTTCACCTTGGAATTGTCTTGTCTAACGTTGAATTCACAACACTGATGCCGAATCCACGACGATGAGCCACTCCGGAATCCATCAAAACTTCAGGCCCAAATTCCCCAGAATCCACCGAAAAACAATTCTCTTTTTTGTGAATAAACGAAAACAAACAAACCGTCAATGATGTTGATATAAAGTTCACGGATCCATTGATCACTCTTAGATCATCATTGGAACACTCATAAAGCACCCTCCAATATAAAACACTTTATTTTTTCTTCCTTTTTGAAAATCTGGATGGCACAAAATCCTAAAAACAGCGAATAATGCACTTTATAGAAAACAGGATCGCGCAGACCACTCATGCACACATTTCACTACTCGAGCGGTGTGAGTAAAGACGGTGCGAAACATATAGGCTGACCGCTCGAGTGCAACTTTCACCGCTCGAGCAGTAAAACTTTCTTTCCAGAAGTTCAGCTCTATCCCCATATATAGTCAGCGAAGTGGCAAATATGGAAAGATTAAGATCACAAACTCCTCTGCAAAGCACAATTCGAGTTGGATTCACATCTAAATACCCATAGCCTCACTAAAATAAAAGATTGAATAAAATTACAACTGAAAGGAATTTTGTCAAACGGGATTGCCAATAACAAAAACTTAACAACAGGATACTCTTAATAAGAAGTTATTTATATGAGTGTGAACTGGGCCAATTTTGTGAGAATTAAGAAAGCTAAATTCTCTAGAGCATTCATGAATTACCAGACATTTTTCAAGGCTAAAATGAACACAACCGTGAGAACCAAACTATGTCTGGGGATACTCTATATATATTCTACTAGCTTAGCTTACACAAATAGCTTAGCAGTTCAAGTCATCGCGTCCGTTGATTGGCTAGTAAGTCCGATAGGCTAGGGAAGGTTCAAAACCAAAAACTACCTATCTCGATGTAGTGTATCTTCTTAGTATACTTTTTCTTTATTTGTATGTTATTGCATGTCCTTTATCGTCAATTTCATTCATGTGCAGGATTGTTGTAAATGGTTTTGAGAAAACCTTATTTTTAGCAAAATTTGTGCTAAATTATTAGTGGGTCCCACTCACTATTTTTGGTGGGTTCAAGTGGTGACGCGTTCAATGTTGTGTGGTGATGAATGTGATGTATTTGGTTCGGCACCATTTACAAGTGAATTGGAAATCAACTCCAAAGTGAGTTTCATGGAAATGAAGTTTAGTGAGTTTCCTACGTGAAGTTAATGTAGGCTAGTCCTACATAAGAAAGGCAAGGAAACTTATAAGTACGTATAAAGTTCAAGTTTGACATTTGGGTTTGGGCCTTTGGGGCACCCAAGTTTTGTAAGGAAGGGAGTTATGGACAAAGTGGGCTTTAAGGCAAACTACCACGCGCGTGTGCCACATCCGCCGTCTTACCACACACTAAGATGGGCTCAAGCACGAGTTGGTCCATATTTTATTTTCTGGACAAAAAAAATAACATTTGAGTTTTTTTAAAAATTTTTGCACAAAATTTGAATTCAAACGTTTGAGCCAAAATTTGAAATTTGAATTTTCCAATTGCCTCTTTTCCGACTGGTCACCAACACAAGCCTCAACTGTTTGATACATAATTTTTTTAATCACTGCAATCATATAATTTCAAATTTTAATTTATAATATTATTTTCTGAAATTATTTACTTTTTATATGCATTTATTTTCAATAAATTCTATTTTCACACACTTACTTAACTCTGTGCACACATTTAATGAAATATTATTTTAATGACAATTGTATCCTAAGTAAAATTACTATAATGGACATGAAAATACACCAACAATGTTATATCAAAAAAAATTATGTACACATCTTTTGAGTAAAAATAAAAAAAAATAACCTTAGTTTCTTCTTTGTTTGTCATTATTCCATTATTTCTTAAAAGTGAACCATTGAGTATTCAACTTCTGGATCCCTTTCATTTCGAAGGTCAGCTCTTCGATCAAAAGCAAATACTCAGCATTACTATTATTATTACTAGTAATTGCATTGTTGGATTGGGATAGAGATAAGGAAAGCTATACATGATCCTTTCAAAATTGTTAATACTCTAAAGGGAATGGAATAATGGTAGGGCCTTTCACTTTCCCAGCTCATAGTCGGTTTCCAATAGGAATCACATCCCTTCCCTGCAATTTCTTTTGTACTACTGAAGTTCTAATGATACAATATATATATTCCATTACATTGAGTTGTTACTTGATTTTTATTTATCATTTCTCTTTAGGCATCATTGCCTCTCTGTAGCTTGTTTTTCGCACTCTTTGGAGAGGTTTAGTCTCCTTGGATACGATAGCCCTACAATTCGAACTCCCGTGATTCTGAATCTGGTTTTATAGTTGCAATGTGAAATAGAAAAAACACAAATGAGAGTCCAAATTCGAAAAATCTTTAGAAAATCTATTTATAATCAAAAATGCCAAAAATGGACTGCATTGCTAGATTTTAGAGTCGCCACCTAAATTGTAACGCCCTCGAAATAATACATAAAACTCATCGTTTTAGACATGCATTGATATAAAAGAAACCAACCATTTCTATTCATCAGAGTAGTTCTTACAACAGTATTACATGTTAACAACAAAAGCAAATGCCCTATGGACTTACAGCTTTCCAAGTCAACACTTGGTTGCACAAAAGAAGAGTATTAACTCTATACAAAATAAGCCCTTGGCTTGATATACATGTAATACAATCAAAATAAACAAAAAGAGTCTTCAACTCTTATCATCACCCAAGCTATGTCCTTGGAGGTGACATGCTACCTGTACCTGAAAAATAATGTCCCATATAGGGTGAGCCAACGCCCAGTAGAGATATGCTAAACACAGTATGAGCAGTAACTAAGACATTAGCAATTGATAAATGTTTAATTCCCATAAATCAATTCTTAATCCATTACCATTACATGACCACTATGTTCATGTTTCATTTCATTTTCCATTTCTTATCACGTTCACAATTCACAACAACGGCTCAGAACCTGGCCAACAACTTACATGAGACAGTGACTCATATTAAACGTTTCTCATTTTACAATAGATAGGCATACTAGCTATATCAACATCTCAACAGATAAGCATACCAGCTGTATCCACATTTCAACAGATAAATATATAAGCTATATCAACACTTCCATAGATAAGCATATAAGCTATATCAACACGTTAACTGACAAGCATATGAGCTATATCAGTGGAGTCCATCCCCTATCTCCTCCCAAACAACATCCGGTTTAGGGGTCCATCCCCTATCTTCCCCTAAACCATGGAGTACATCCCCTATCTCCCTCACACACACAACGTATATACACAAAGGTCATATACATAATCAATCAATACATAAAGTTAATGTATTCTTTCAACTGTCATACTCTATGACACATCCAATTGATTAGTTTTAGTTTGCCTAATCATCATGCATTGTCTACAACAATCAAAACTACCCTCCACCGGTAGCCCAAAGCAATTATTTCTAAACAGATAATAAAAGCTCCAACAGATAAAAATCAATGTTTTCAAAAACGAGCGATTAATAAATCAAACTCCACCATTTTACAATATAATGAGTCAATTTCATTATTTCCAACTCAATTCCAAATAACCACAAATTTTCCAAATTAATCATACCCATTAATTTATACAACCAATTAGGGTTTTCTACCCCATTTCCCAATATTGACCCAATGGTCTAAATATCAACAACCAACAACA
>NW_021024973.1:1898916-1929286 GCF_004153795.1 Camellia sinensis
GAGAGTGAGAGTGAGAGGGAGAGGGAGAGGGAGATGGAGAGAGAGAGAGAGAGAGAGAGAGAGAGAGAGAGAGAGAGAGAGAGAAGAAGAAGAAGAAGAAGAAGAAGAAGAAGAAGAAGAGCATACTTGGATCTGTGCTGTGCCATTTCAAATGGAGTGAAAAAATGAGAAGGAGAAGTGATGATCAATTGTTTGTTTATTCACTTAGTCAACTATTTTTGGCAATAAAAAATCAGGGTAAAGACAAATAATTTATTGACAACCAAATTAATTTGGTTGCCATAAATATTATTCAAAATTTTGGCAACCAAGTAATGTTTGTCGCCAAACAAATACAATTGGCGACTAAAATTTTCATCTCTATAAATTAAATTGGTCACTGAAAAGTTTTAGTGCTCCCGCGCAAAAAATTCACTTGGCGCTAAACTCAATAGCGACCAAAATTATAAATTCATCGCCAAAAGTTTAGTTTTTAGTAACCATAAATATTTCGTCGCCAATTATGTATCTTTGGCAACTAAATTTTTGTTTGGTTGCTAAAAAATGTCACCAAAAATGCTTTTTGTTGTAGTGATTAGTTGATTGTTGTATCAATAGGTATGTGTTTTCTTGTTTGGTTGCTAAGAAAATATGTGAAATAGGAAGAATCTTAAACAATGGAATATAAACTTAGAGTAAAGCAATATCAGAGTATTTTATGTAAGCAATAGATGATAATACAATGTGTAACAAGTAATGGAAGACAATAGAGGACGTGGGAAAAAATGAAAAAACTATATTTTAGTTTTTTTTTTCGAAATATGTACGCTGGGAATTATTATTTTAAAAAAATATGTACAGAGAAAACTAGGATTTCATATTTAGTGTGTGTTTTGATATCTATTATGGTCATTTTGCTTCATGATAAAATTTTCATTAAAATTTTGTTTCATTAAGTGTGTGCACAGAAATAAAAAGGCGTATGGAAATAGAATTTCTCTAGTTGTTAGTAGGAATGACAACGGGGCGGGGTGGGGCCGGGGATCACCCTCCCCGTTCTCGATCCCCGAAACTACAAACTTCCCTGTCCCCGGCCCCGATCCCAGGTGGGGAACCCCTCACCCCCCGGCCCTGCCCCCAACGGGGATCGGGTTTCCCCGACCCCGAAAAATCCCTGCAACTATCTCTCTCTGTTTAGCTTATCATCATCAACAACATCATTGATCATCAACAACATCATTTTCATCAACAAAAACATCATCAAAAAAAATAAAATAAAATAGACAGATCTGGCGGGAGGGAGGAGCCGACGGATATTCTCAGATCTAACAGTGGCCTGGCGGAGAAAGACGGCAGCGAGAGGCGACGGAGGAGGATGAGGAAACGACAGAGAGGCGGTAGTGGCCTGGAGGAGGAGGAGGTGACGAAAGGAGGAGGCGACTGCATGGTGTTTGTGGAGAGAAGAGAGAGAGAGAGAGAGAGTGAGAGAAGAGAGACAGATCAGAGATAATATAGATCAGAGATATGTAATAGATTAGAGGGATGGGGATTTTATTTCGGGGAGAAACGGGGCGGGGAACGGGACCGGGGACAGGCCGGGTCCGGGGCTGTGAAAGTGATCCCCGTTCCCGGCCCAAATTTGATCGGGGATTCAATTTTAAATACCATCCCCGGCCCGTCGGGGGTATTTTTCGGGGAAAGACCACTCTTATCGGGGACGGGGGGTCGGGTCCCCATTGGGCCGGTTTCAAATTGCGATCCTTAGTTGTTAGTGTATAATGGTGTTGTCCAAAATTAGGCAATGGCGTATACTAAGAGAAATATCTTGTATAAATAGAATATTTATAAAATTTATACCTAAAACGTTGTGCACTTTATACAATAGTGTAGATAAGCGCGCGTGCATGCACACACGCGCGCGCACGCACACACGCACACACACACACACCAAAACAAAAAAAAAAACTACAAGTTGTAGTCCTCTAATATTTAGAAAACAAAATTCTAACCAAAATACCCCTTAACCTACAACAACACTTTAACAAGTAGTTTTAAAGTTTTAGAATCTTTTGAAAACTTTAAAATTAAATAATTTTACAAATCTTCATTTTTTTTAAATAGATAATTTTATAATTTTCTCATTGAAATATTTCAAGTAAGATCTATAATGAATATGAGATTTTAAGGGGAAAAAAATGTAACAACCCCGACCTATGATTAACTGTTAAACCATGATTAAGAGTGCCTAATCCGTAATTAAGATGGAATTTTGAATTACTTGCATATGTGTTGCATTATTTGTGTTTCTATCTGTCTATCGTAGAAATATTCGTTTGTGTTTTTGCTTTGTTCTGAGAATTGAAGGTCTTATCGGCCATAGAATGTGGAATTAACTTGATTTATGTGTTACTTGGAATTTTTAGGAATTTATGATAGGTTTAATTGAAATTTGATTCGGAACGAATTAAATTAGAATAATTAATGTCAATTTGATTAAGTTAAGTTAAGTTTAATTAATTCCCTAATGAAGCCTATATAAGGCCACCCCAACACTTTGTATACACTTTACACTTCTTTCCCTCTTCTTTTGAGCTCAAAACAAATGAGAGAGAGAGAGAGAGAGAGAGAGAGAGGCAAGAAGAGAAGTGAAAACAAGCTAGGAATTGCTTGGGAAATTGAAAGAACTTGGTAGTATTGAGCAAGACTTGCTAAATTTCAAGGGAATTAAGGCATCTAAGGTAAGAATTTAACCCTTAGCTATGTAATTAAGCCAACTAAGGCATAGATTCAAGAGGTTTAAGTGTTTAACATGGGAATTGAGGTTAAGAGCTAGAATTAAGATCAAGTCATGCATTGCATGCATAATTCATGAAGTTTGAGGTTTGATTTCAACAAATTCTTACATGCAAGAACTTTTTTTTGGTCTATTTTAGGAGCTCATTGTGATTTTGCACTTTAATACATCATTTGAACAAGTTTGGAAGCTTTGAAGCCAAGACACTTCATGCATGTTGTGTTCATGACATACCAAGGTTGATTTTACATAATTGGCATGCTTTTGGGCCTTGATTTTGCGAAATGATCTCCAATTCATGATATCCTTCAAGTTTCTAAATGTTTTCTTGAGTTTTAGGCCCAAAGGAACAAGTTTGAAGCTTTAAACTCATGTTTTGCACCTTGAACAACAATCTAGAAATTCCAGAATTTTGCCTTACCGCTCGAGCGACCCCTTTTTATTTTGCGCTTCCGCTCGAGCGACCAAAAGTTGGCTTCAGCGTAAAATGCATGCTCCCAGAAGTTAAACCATTTTTGCAGATCGCTCGAGCGACAAGAGTTGCGCTCGAGCAAAGACTTTAGTCTCATGCTCGAGCGACCGTCGAGTGGAAAAATCACACAACCAGTACTTTTCCAAAGTTTGTAGATCGCTTGAGCGAAGGAAGTTGCGCTCGAGCTAGGCCCTTGTTTTTAGCATATTTGACCAAGTGTTTTGAAACTCATTTTGGCGTCCTAATTACATCTTAGGCATTTCTAGGCCACGAATAAGATATAATAATGATGATAAGATGTATAAACACACTAAGAGCGAAATATAATAAGTTAAGTACTATCCAAGTGTGTCTGTCAATCTGTGTATCTATTATCTATGTGTAAGTCACGCGCCGTAAGTTATCTGATTTGTTTGCTCTGTCTGTCTGCTTTCGGAGCCAACTGTGAGTAATACCTTAGTAAAGCTATGTTCAACTTTATTTATTTTCTATATAATGAAATAAAATCTATTTTCTAAAACGTAATGTTCTATACAATGAATGATTGTCCAATTTCTAAAATGTATTCTTAGCATCCTTAGCATCATATGATATCTGTTAGCTATTACCCGATATCGGAGATTCCATCTTGGAACTTAATATGTCTGCTATCTATTACCCGTACCGGAGGCTCAACTATGGAGCTCAGTATATCTGTTATCTGTTACCCAGATCTGGAGGTTCTTTTATAGAACTGGTTATACATAAACACTATCTATTCTGTATCTTTCTGTATTTGATCTGTATCTGTTTTGTTAGCGCTAATGGATGTACCACGTATGATTAAGTATGAACTCAGATTTCTGTATATATGAGTTGAACAAGAATAAGAATATGAATCTGTTTCTAATATGAACTATGATTTTCGAATCTGATATGGGACATCATTCAATTTAAACCCTTCACTTTGTTATTATTCATTGGGCTTCCGCTCACTATTTATATTATGTATGTAGGTGATTAGGCGCGTGACTAGGCTCAATGATGATCGCCTGGAGCTTGTTTTGTTGGCCAACCCTTGTGCCTCCCGAGGAAATTCTGAAAGTCATGTGGTCATGTTTTGTGAATGTATAAGACTTGATTTCTTTTGGTATATGAACAAGTTTTTTGTTTATCTGTACTTTGGGTTAAGTCCCACTTTTGTTTTATCTGTATTAGTGGGTGACGTAAGACTACTGCATTATGACGTCACGTGCATGTATATAAAAGTTTTGAAATACCGTTCCATGTACGTCAGCACAACTCAATACTAGTATGTTTTTATATATTTGCTTTCGCAGCCCCTTATTATGTCATAATCTGTTCAGAGGCCTTTGGTAATCCAAAGATTACTGACCAGTTACAACACTAAACCTATAGGGGCGTGTTTGGATTGTGACAAAAAAGTTCACAAAATTTCACTATGTTCACTTTTATCAAAACAATGTCAAAAGACAATAGAAATGAAATTTCAATTATACACTAAAAACTAAAGGTAAATTATCGATATATCATACTTTTGGGACTTATTATCCATTAAGTTCTATTGATAAATTTATCAAATAATAAATTCATTAGCCTCTCTTGTTTTTATAAATAAATTTATCAGTCAGAATCTGCAGGTAAATAAGTCTAATTAATAGGACTAATTGATAAGTGCCCCAAAAAATAAAGAGTTAAAGAGGGCAAAATACAAAAAAAAAAAAAAAAAAAAAAAAAAAGAAAAAAAAAGAAGAAGAAGAAAAGAGTACCTAATTTTAAATTTAAGACTAAAACTCCAATTGAGGGCTTAAAAATGAAAATTTTGAAGATTTATCTGATTTAAAATAGAAGAGTTACACTTTTTTCAAACATAATTTCTTTTTTTTGTATTTTCATTTTGACAATTAATTCTAGCTTATCTAGAAGGAACAAGTATCACAACTAATCAACTAAATAAATTGAAATCATAGGCATAAAAGATGACCTATTTTTGAAATATATGAGGGCATAACTTAAGTTAATAATTGTGCTGAATTATTGGATCTACCATGTCTTTTGACACTTCACTTTTCACATAAAAAAAAGTAATCAATCGTGTTAAAAGATAGTCATGCATATTGCATGGAAGTAGGTAGATGACATATATAAGAGGAATCTCTTGGATTATCTCTCTAACAATAGGGTATTTACTGTCACTTTACGATCTTTCTCATCTCATGTAGGGCCATTTTAAGATTGTCTATTAGTTGGATTTGGTAGCCTAGCTATGGAACTTGTTATACAAGACTTTGCAGCTCTCTCGCTCTCGAGAGGTTATCAAGGAAGACAAAACAAACAGTGGTGATAGTACTCTACACCGGAGCAAAAATAGGATTTATAGTTGAGAAGATGAACGAGAACAAACAAAAATAAAGAATATAATGTGGAGCATGAGGGAGAGACAAAGTAATCATACAAATTTATAAATGAATGAAATATGAAACTTATATTTAAAAATTAACAAGTTGTTTACAAAAAGATGTAAAAAAAAATAAAAATAGTGATGTGATTAGGTGTTTTGATTTATTAACTATTTTAGTCCTGATTCAATTTGTCAGTGTACTAATTAACATTAAAATTATTTTATTTTATATGTACTCTATATTTTTGTTTGATTTTTACTAGAAATTTCACTTTTTAGTTAAGCAATAAAAAAAAAAAAAAGGGTTGAAGAAATTTTTATTTTTATTTTATAAACCGCAATAAAAAATAAAAAAAAGGGATTTAGGTGAAGATTTTTTATTTTTTAACAAAATCCACCATAGCAAGTGCTAAAAAGTATTTTTATTTTTATATATATATATATATATATATTTTCCTGAACTTATTTGTTTTTAGTATTTTTTTAATTTTTCAAATTTGATAGTCTAGAAAAATCTAGAAATTTAAAATTTCAAAAACTAAAAATAGTAAAAATTTATTAAATAAAAAAATTTAATAAAGATAAAAATATTCCAAACCTTACCTGAACTTTTTTAATAACAAAAAATAACTTTTTTAATATTTACTTCACACATCAATTTTTTAACAATAATAAAAAAAATTACTAAAAATAAAAAATTTAAAACATAATTTCAAATGAATGAAATGCAAGCAACTACAAAATGAGAATTGTGCTATTTTGCACAATTTTTTATGGATATATATGTCTTACTTACATTCAATTAATTTTCAATTATTTATATTTTCAATTTACCTAACATTCTTCCTTCACTTATTGCATCGCCGATTCTCATAATTTCTTGATCCAATTTTTTTTATTAAAAAAAATTGATTCCCCATTTAGCTTTTATCAAATCTTTATAAAATTAGAAAAAAAATTAAAAAGACAAAACCATGTGCCAAAAATTAAAAATAAAAGGAGAAATTACTTGACAGTGGAGCATAAATTTTTTTTATAAACATGAGGGGTTGCAAATAAATATGTTTGGTTGTACAAGTGAAAATTTGTCAAATGCAAGTGGTTGTTTTGGGGGTGTCCTAAATAAATGTACTTTTTATCTTTTTAGACTAAAAAGTTGAGGAAAAAAAAGATGAGTGTTTGGGTTAACTTTTTATTTTTTTACGAAAAAATATGTAATAAAAAATTGTATAAATAAGTGTATAGGAGAAGTAAGTGTAATAGGCTATACGACACTTTTTCTGGACAGAGTATAGGAGATAAGGACATGATTGCCTCCTTCGCGGGCAATTATTTGGACGTTGCTGTTCGGCTCATGGGGCCTATCACGAGTCCCATTATAATCTGAACTGTTCAATATGTAGAATTTGTCGAGTACTATATGCCTGTAAAAAATCATATTGATCGGATATCGAAATTACATTGATCGGATTAGTTTTTGTTCACCAGTTAACTATAACACCATCCATTTTTTTTTATACAAAACTGATTTGATCATATAATTAGCGATATACGATCAACGTGATTTTTAAGTAATTTTTTGACTTTTTGTCTTTTTCAAGACATGCCAAACCAGGCCTTACTTGCACCCTTCGATATTTGTATTTTTTTTTTTCCAGAAATGTTTGCGACTTCTTTTTTGAGGGTTTCATAACTTCCAATTTGATCTTGGTCCTTGATGTGTGTGTGAGGTCTACTTATGTATGTGTGGACCCCACATTATGAGTGGTTGGAATGAGAGTGAGGGGTTATGGGGGTCATGCATATGTGGGGTCTCTATCACAATTATTTTTTTTTAAATGCCTAATTGTTAACTAAGCTTTCGTTTGAGATGTGGATTGACTTTTTGGTTTTTTTTAATTCTTTTTGACTATTTTAGTCTGAGGCTAAAAAAGCTTATTTGGAATGAACTTTTTAATTTTTTTGAATTTTGTGAGAGAAAAAATGAATCATTATAGTTTAGATGTGATATTTTGTTTTATTAATTTTTTAAAGATAAATTATAAATACACCTCTTGAGGTTTGCTTAAAGTACGAATTGCTTCTGTGGTTTGGAAAATTACAAATATCTCCACGTCAAAAAATTTTATTTAACAGAATTAATTGAAAAAATAAAATTTCTAATTGTTCACCTATAAAATTATAAAATTATCTGAATTATTAATTGAAATAAAATTTTAACATTATTAAAAATTGTTAATTAACTTGATAATTTATTAATAAAATGACCTATTTATTATGAAATCATAAATCTTAATGGGCATAATGTAATTTCTAAAATCACATGAAATAATTTATAATTTAAATAAATTTCAATAAATGTATTTATAATTTACCAATTTTTAAATTTATTTTGTCTAAACTCATATCCCATGCCACACATAGCCTAATTCCCGCAAAATAAAAATGATTTGAACATCTCCACAGTCCAAACTGAATTATCCGAAGATCGATCTCTCTCTCTCTCTCTCTCCCCCCTTTCCAGCCTGTGGAACAGTGTGAGATAATGGGCAAGCTGAGCTCTTCCTCTGCTTCTAATTCTTCTTCTTCATCTTCAACTCTTACCATTATTTGTTGTATATATTACATGTATTTGTTCTCAAATTTCACAAATGTCGAGGGGTTTGATTCTCTGATACAGCTCCCACACTCTGGGGGTTCTAGACACCGACCCAGATCGAAAAAAGTTCTCTATGTCACTGATTATGGTGCAAAAGGCCATAATTTCAACGATGACACTGAGGTATTACATACCCAAAACTTGTTCTACTCCTTCTAGCTCTCTGTTTATATGCATGGATATAGATGTATCATATGTAACTACTGCATTTCAAGCTGTTAATTATGCTTGTGGTCTGATTTAGAAATGGATAGTCTGAATTTGACAATGAAAATCATATTTTATGAACTGTAATCTGTATTGTTTGGTTGTGTTTTTGTTTGGTGTTTTAATTTTTCAAAAACTGCTTTCCAGGAATTTATTATTAGATAATCAATTTTTTAGATTTTAGTTGTTTTTTTAATTTTTGAAAACTATTTTTGCACAAAATTAAAATGATGGTGTTTTCGAACTTTTATTGTTTTTGTTTTTGAAATGAGAAATGCTATAGTGTGGTGCATATCATATGCACAAAATGTGTAACTTTACCAAAACAAATTGTAAGCGTAGCCTCGCTACAAATTGAACTATAAGGTTTTAGGATGCCTTACTATAAGATAATAGTTTTGTTTGCCCACTTGAGCCATTTTGTTTAATAAAAGGCTTATAAAAACAATGTAACATTACAATTTTTCTTTCCTTTTGTCTTCTTACCAACCAAATGAAGAGAAAGGTAATTATTTATTTATATACACCCCTTGAGGTTTGCTTAAAATACGAATTGTTTCTGTGGTTTGGAAAATTACAAATACCTCCCCGTCAAAATTTTTTATTTAACAGAATTAATTGAAAAAGTAAAATTTCTAACTGTTCACCTATACAATTATAAAATTATTTGAATTATTAATTGAAATAAAATTTTAACATTATTAAAAATTGTTAATTAACTTAATAATTTATTAATAAAATGACCTATTTATTATGAAATCAAAAATCTTAATGAGCATAATGTAATTTTTAAAATCACACGAAATAATTTGTAATTTAAATAAATTTCAATAAATGTATTTATAGTTTATCAATTTTTAAATTTATTTTGTCTAAACTCATATCCTATGCCATACATAGCCTAATTCCCGCAAAATAAAAATGATTTGAACATCTCCACAGTCCAAACTGAATTATCCGAAGATCGATCTCTCTCTCTCTCTCTCTCCCCCCTTTCCAGCCTGTGGAACAGTGTGAGATAATGGGCAAGCTGAGCTCTTCCTCTGCTTCTAATTCTTCTTCTTCATCTTCAACTCTTACCATTATTTGTTGTATATATTACATGTATTTGTTCTCAAATTTCACAAATGTCGAGGGGTTTGATTCTCTGATACAGCTCCCACACTCTGGGGGTTCTAGACACCGACCCAGATCGAAAAAAGTTCTCTATGTCACTGATTATGGTGCAAAAGGCCATAATTTCAACGATGACACTGAGGTATTACATACCCAAAACTTGTTCTACTCCTTCTAGCTCTCTGTTTATATGCATGGATATAGATGTATCATATGTAACTACTGCATTTCAAGCTGTTAATTATGCTTGTGGTCTGATTTAGAAATGGATAGTCTGAATTTGACAATGAAAATCATATTTTATGAACTGTAATCTGTATTGTTTGGTTGTGTTTTTGTTTGGTGTTTTAATTTTTCAAAAACTGCTTTCCAGGAATTTATTATTAGATAATCAATTTTTTAGATTTTAGTTGTTTTTTTAATTTTTGAAAACTATTTTTGCACAAAATTAAAATGATGGTGTTTTCGAACTTTTATTGTTTTTGTTTTTGAAATGAGAAATGCTATAGTGTGGTGCATATCATATGCACAAAATGTGTAACTTTACCAAAACAAATTGTAAGCGTAGCCTCGCTACAAATTGAACTATAAGGTTTTAGGATGCCTTACTATAAGATAATAGTTTTGTTTGCCCACTTGAGCCATTTTGTTTAATAAAAGGCTTATAAAAACAATGTAACATTACAATTTTTCTTTCCTTTTGTCTTCTTACCAACCAAATGAAGAGAAAGGTAATTATTTATTTATTTTTTGTTATTAATCTTAGGAACTGTTGAAATGAAACCATCTCCTGATGTCATGCTATGCTTATGCTTTCAGGCTCTCAAAGATGTTTGGAAGGTTGCTTGTTCTTTATCATCACGACCAAAAATAGTAGTTCCAGTGGGACACACCTACCTGGTCCGACCTATTGATTTTGCTGGCCCTTGCCGATCAAAGATAACATTGAGGGTATGAGCCAAACATTAAATTACTTAACAGCATTTTCCTATAAACTCACTTCTACTTAGAAATGTATACAACCAGTCATTTGTGAAATATTGGCCTGTGGATTTTTGATTTAATCAGTTGATTGGTGTTGCAATTTCTATAGATCTCTGGTACTATCGTTGCTCCCAAAGATCCTGATGTCTGGGATGGCTTGAATCCACGTAAGTGGCTCTATTTCCATGGGGTGAACCACCTGACTGTAGAAGGAGGGGGGATAATTGATGGGATGGGACAGGAATGGTGGTCTCAGTCTTGCAAGATCAACAAAACAAATGTATTGCTTGCTGTCTTGCATCCTTGACATATTTTTTTGCTAAGAAGCACGTACATGGATATGTGACATAATACAGACACGACATGGACATGCCCGCACCAAAAGTTTCAAAAAAATGTAGGACACGCCATGTGGGGGACACATGCAAAATATATAATTATATATATTTGTTATGTGTCATATATAAAAATAAATACTTATATGTCATATATATGAATATTTAAGTCAAATGATAATTTTTAAAATTTGAAGGAGGAGAATATGTATAAATTTATATATATTTTTTTGTTTTATTATTAGATTCCAAGTAATTTTTATTCAAACTTGTAATGTCTTTTATGTGTCTTAAGTGTTGGGAAGTGTCTAACGAGTGTTGTGTTATGTCAGTATTGGACATGACATGTTACCTTCTTAGAACTTCATAGAAGTGACTGTGCTTCTTAGTTTCTTTGTAATTTTTTCCCTCTGTCTGATATTTTAAACTAACTTGCCTCCACCCTTATTTTGGCAGCCATGTCGACATGCTCCTACGGTTAGTGCTGCTTTGTTCTCCAGGCACTGCAGTCGATTCCATGGATCTGCTTCATCTATCTTTGCTTTGCTATTGTGATCATAAAGATATTACCTCCACTCAATGGTTTTCCTGATCTTGATTTGTTAAATCGATTAAACTGCAGGCCTTGACTTTTCATAGATGCAAGAATTTGAGAATCAGGAATCTTATGATGGTAAACAGTCAACAAATGCACTTGGCATTTACTAGCTGTGTTCGTGTTGCAGCATCACGTCTAAAAGTGCTGGCACCTGGGTCTAGCCCCAACACTGATGGTATCCACATTAGCGCATCTACTCTTGTTGAAGTCAAGGAAAGTATTGTTAGAACAGGTTAGTTGACTCCTAGAAATATTGACTGCTCAATCGCAATTGTTCTGTTCTTAAAATTGCACGCAGTTAATACTTGTTATGTTTGAAGGGTTATGTGTTGATGAAATATTGCACCGAGGAAGAAAGGAAATTCTATACCATGTTTTTCTTGTTTATTGATATTTTCAATGTGCACCAAACTTTTCTGATGATTACTTGGTGTTTCAGAGTTTATCAGTTCAATTCCAATAAAGGGTTGAGTTGGTTATGTGGAGCTTGGTATTATAAAGGCACCCACAACATGAACATAAACAGGACTTCATAGGAAAAGAAATGAAATGCAATTTCAGCTCTATAAGTAACATATTTTTAAGGATCATATGCAGCAGAGAGAAACATAGGTTAGTGATGGAGGGAAATATTGCAACTAATGGCCAAGGAGAAAAGTTTAATATTCTATGTAGTAGTTGAGGACAAAAACAAAAATATTGAAATGCTCTATTTTCATTTCTTTGAAGTTGGAATGGCTAAGATTTGACAATTTTGGAATGGCTAGTTTAAATATTTCTTTATTTGACCTTAATTTCTTTTCCTCTTCTGTTCTTGAAACCAATCTATCCATGGAGATGACCAATAAAAAAAAGAAAAAAGAGAGAGGTTATACAGAGTTGTCGTTTCTTGAATAAAACTGTGAAATTTCATCAAATTGATATTTTTGTATAAACTTGCTTCAGGAGATGACTGCATCTCTATTGTCGGCAATTCTTCGAGTATCCGAATCAGAAACATTTCCTGTGGACCAGGCCATGGTATAAGGTAAGTATAAACATGACCCTCAGTTATTTGCAGCCATGTGCACAGTGAGTAACTTGAATAATGATGATTTTCATCTGTTAGTATTGGAAGCTTGGGAAAGTCAAGCTCATTGGTGGAAGTGCACAATGTAAGTGTTGATGGAGCATTTCTGTCTAACACTGAAAATGGGGTGAGGATCAAAACGTGGCAGGTAATCTTCTGCATCATGCAGTCTTTCTTTCTTAAAAATATTATTATAAGAAGTGAATTTATTGTTGATTAACCACGTAACCCGATTCTCACTCTGCTGATGTTTCTTCATTAGGGAGGTAGTGGTTTTGCCACGAAGATTGCTTTTCAGAATGTGTGGATGGAAAATGTCTCGAATCCCATAATAATAGATCAATTTTATTGCGACTCACCCATTCCATGTGAAAACCAGGTATATGATCCACACCTAAGTTTTCTTGTATAGTGTCAAGTTGAGAAATAAAATCAATTACTTAGAGAAAGAACAAGTAAAATCAATTGCTTTATCTTTTGCAAAACTTAGGCCACCCTTCTCCTCTGTTTTGAGCACAAGAAAACATACTTTTTGTTAGATCCAACTCTTCATATTAAGGGAAATGACTTGCTATGTCTTCATGTGTTTTAAAAAAATACAAAACGAAGAGCCTATTTGATAACTTTTATGTTTATATTTACCAAAATTTTGAAAACGGGAAACAAGAACTCACTTACCGGAAACTACCTCCGGTGGCCAACCACCACCTTTGGTCATCATCTTCAGCCATTGACAACCAACTTTTGCCATCACCTCCTAACGGCCACCTTTCTCACTTGTTTTTCGAACACGTGTGCCAAATAGGTTTTTTGTTTTTGTTTTATCAAAAATAAACATAAACATGTTCAATGTTTTCTGTAAACAATGATAATAGATTGTAAAAGTTTCTAAATGGTACCTAAGCACGTCATTCGTCTAAACATCTTCCTAGCTTCAAATATAGTAAATTATGAACATACAAAGTTTACGTTTGTTCTTCATCAGCATCTGGACACACTCAACTTGTTTCGCAAATGCTATTAACATGTGTTCTGAGGAAAGTTGTCCATAACACAAAATGTTGAATATTTATAACTGTAAAGGAAATTTGATAGTCCTATTATCCCATGACAATGCAGACTTTGGCTGTTAAAGTTGAGGATATATCCTTCATGGCCATAAAAGGAACATCGGCAACAGAGCAAGCTATAAAATTTGCTTGCAGTGATACCTTCCCATGTGAAAGTTTATATTTAGAAGATATTCAACTTGACTCGTACTCTGGTGGATCTACAAGTTCCTTTTGTTGGGAAGCTCAAGGCTCGTGTTCAGGTCTAATAAACCCCCCTCCTTGCTTCGCATCCGATGAAACCTACATTGGGCTGAAAGTTCCTTCTAGCTCTGTTCTTCAGTCCATTTAACGATGATTATGCATTTTTAGATGAGTAAATTTCAATTCAATTAAACACGCCTGTTGCAGTTATGCATAGCGATATGCAGTCCATATAAACGTTACAGATCATGGCAGTGGCGGTCAATATTGAGTTCTTCATGCTGTGATAATTGTTGTATATAATTTCTTTAATTTCACGTGTATATTGATGTAATTGTACTTTAATTATCATTTATAAATGTGTATTTATCTAATTTGCAAGTCATCCTAAAAAAAATTATTTTTATTTTTTATGTAACAATTAAGTTTAACAAAAGAAATTACTAAATCCAATGCCATTATAGATGTGTCTACTGTCATCACTTTCTCAAAGTGAGATTCACAGAGTGCAAAGGACTGGGTTGAGCAGCATGTGATAGAGAGCTGGTTTGGCATAATAGAGATAGTAGAGTGTGAATCAGTTTGAAATTTTGCTTCTGATAATTCACTTTTGTTGTGAAAAATCATGTTGTAGATCTCATGATGGAACTAGTGACGGGTGCACACGCTATGCATGTATAATTTTATGTTCAAATTTGTGATAGTTTGCTTTGCTGATGGAAAATATGGGTTAGCTTTGAAAATTGATTAGCAGCTATTTACTGAATGTAACATTTTTATTAATCAGTCAACAATTTTATGGACTCTTTTTTATTTTTTTACATATTTTTTTTTCAAAAAAAAGCTAAAAAGTTAGTTTTTAACCTACTTTTCAAAACAACCCGCTACAAAAAGACAAAAATCAATAAGACAAAATGTCATATTTAAATTATAATCATTTTATTTTTTTTCTCATAAAAGTCAAAAAAATCAAAAAAGTATAACTCAAACGAGGCTTTTTAACCTCAGACTAAAATAGTTAAAAAGTCAACCTCCATAGAATAGATAATAAAGCATTTGTTTATGGTGTATGATGATAATTTACCAAATAGAATATGGTCAAAGGGCCTATTAAACAAAGCTCAATAATCCAAAACTCACCAAAACAAATTTACTGGATTTAGCATCTTCTACTGAGAGAGTGGAAGTGAAACCCTGGGCAGCATTTTGAAGAAAAAGAAGTTAATCACATCATATGAAATTCAGTATCTTTCTAGCTCCAGTTATCTAGAAGAAAATAGAAACAGATGCTTTCTTCTACATTTAAAAATAACAAATAAATAAAACGACACCAACAACAATGCAAATTGGCACAAGACAGTCTTGGAACTTTTTATCTATATATCTGGATTACAAAAGGAACACAAACGATATTGGGATGTCATAGTACATGGTCTAAATTAAACACTGAAGTTTGATATTGTTTCATCAGAAGCAACATTCTGTCGAAAATAATTCACCCAAAAAATTCTGTCGAAAATGAACGACTGCTAAAGAACGCCCAGCTTGGGGGACCCAATTGGAAGAGGTAAGTCGAGGTTCTTTACGGTCCTAAATGTTCTTGGGACCATCTTGTCAACGTAGAGAGTTCCATCCAAATGATCACATTCGTGCTGTAAAATGCGGGCCTGCCAGCCTGAAGCATCAACCTTGATTGGCTGGCCATCACGACCCAAACCCGTTACCTCAACTTCAAGGTATCGTTCCACCATTGCTCTGAATCCATCAACACTGCACAATAAATCATCGCAACACAAAAAATAGAAAGGGATCAAATCCATCAATCTAAAGCTCTCAAATCCATTCTTGAAAGCTATACTACGGCCCCGTTTGGAATTGGCTATTTTAGTTGACTTTTTGACTTTTTATTAAAAAATATGCAGAAAAATAGAGAGAATGACGAGACAACTTATAGTGGTTTTTTGGCCAAAAACTATAAAAGCTATACTCCTTGAAAGAATGATCTCAAATCCCTTCATTTCAAATCCATATCCAAATCTGACCTTAGGGTCTGTTTGATTAGGAAGAGAATGACGGTACAAAGTGAAGTGAAAGAAAAGAAAAGAAGAGACAAATTTATTTTCTTGTATGCATTTGATTAAATAAAAATTTTATGAGAAAATGGGAATCTACATCAAGTCTTGACCTTTTTCTTTTGTGTGCAAGAAACGGAAAGGGAACTTCACAAGCAAAAGATAGTTGTACAGGAAACTTAAGGTAGCGTTTGGTAGAGTTTTGTAAATGTGATTTGAGAGTATGAGTTGTATTTTGAGTTTGGGTGTTGTGGAATTATGATTTGAGTGTAAAAAATTTGTTTGGTAAAGAGTTTTGAAAATAGTTTTGATTTGAGTAGGGAATTGTTGATGTGACATTTGAAATTTGATACAAAAATTTACAACTCATACAACTCAAAATTATTTTAAAGCACAAAAAATTTTAAAAATTTCAGAAAATATTTTTTTCTATTATATATCAATTGCAAAAAAAAAAAAAAAAAAAAATCACTATTCCGGTCAACCGGCCGGACGTCCCGTTTTGAAAAAAAAAATTGAAACACGCGCTCGGTTTTGACAGAACAAACAGAGCGTTTTGCAGAGCTGTGGAAAATTAATTCCACAGCTCCATCCAAACACCATACTCAAACTACCACATTGAATCACATTTTGAAATCACAACCAAACACAGCCTAAATTTCTAGCAATTTCTACAACTTTCACTCTAAAAAAAAGTGAAAAAAATTGAGTTTTTTTTTTTTTCCCCCTCTTTCCCACATTTTCTTTTACTCTCTCGCTAATCATGATACAAACTTTTATCTAAAAATTTTGGAATGTTTTAACATTTCATGTCTAGTTGCAGCCATTGCTAGACATTTTCATTCCTCCACCCCCACACCGGCCTGACGGGGGCCAAAAAGGAAAAGGGACATCAATAGTTGAAAGAACTAGATGACTAACGCAGAAGATGTATATTGCACACCAGGTGTATATCATTTACTCTCCAAACACCTTGGCCTATAAATACAACCCTTCATTCACTAGTTTTGGAGAGCGAACTTCAAATATAGAACTGTCGCCCCAATACACTATCTTCTTAACCCTAATTTCGAAATCCACTTAAACCATAAAAATCAGAGGTTGTCTTTGGGTAATTGGAGTGCCTAAACTATGCTTTGGGAGTCTAATTGCCTGAGGGAAGCACCTAGGGGCCTTTTCTTT
This sequence comes from Camellia sinensis, assembly GCF_004153795.1. Taxonomy (NCBI): domain Eukaryota; kingdom Viridiplantae; phylum Streptophyta; class Magnoliopsida; order Ericales; family Theaceae; genus Camellia; species Camellia sinensis. The sequence continues at coordinate 1,916,038 of NW_021024973.1, forward strand.
TCAGTTTTTCTTGGATTTCTTTGGTTGATTTAACAAAAAAGCAGTTAGTTCCTTTTTTTCCCTAAGATTTATTGATTTTGTTTGCTTTGCAATCATGTTTCTAGTATTTGATAATGGCTAGTATTTATTTGTAATCATTTTGTACATATAGTTTAGGCCTTATAGTATGACTGATAATTTAGGATTCGGTTTTATTCATATTTTCATTCATCTAAATCAGTTATTGGCTTTATTTATTCGCTTCATCATTCATGAAAAGTATGATTTTGGCGTATTTATGACATGTTTAGTATGGTACCGAATCTTTAGGCACATATCATGTGTGTTTGCATTAATTGGAACATCTAGAATCAAGCATTTGTTTACCTAATCTTGTTGTGTTGAAGATTTGGCCAAGTCCTCCTCCCTTTCTTACATATTTTAACTTCCCTTTTTCTTGATTAACTGTTTCCATAATGTTTTTGCTGTGTGTGTTTATTTGAGACAACTGCATGTTTGGAGGTTGTGCTATATCAAATTTCAGAAAAAAAATTCATTTTAGGAAACTTTCCATTCCCTTCTTAGAAAGTTTCTTGTTGCAATAATGGAAGCATTCTAGTTTAAGTAACAGATCATGGATGGTAGGTTAGGTGACCTTCCCCTTTTGTACGTACCTAAACTTCAAAGCCAAGATTTTTGGTGATGACTAATCAGTGGCCAAAATTAATATGGATTTAAGGGTAGTTTTCCCATAAAAATTAGGTAGCGACTCCAAGTTTAGTGAATTGGTCTATTTTGGCAATATGTGGGTTATTCAGATTTGGTCATTTCGATTTCCATAGTCCCTTGATATGTCCCTTGAACATAAAAATGCAATTCAATCACTTACGAGAAAAAAACAATTTACTACTAAATCTAGACCTTGATGATTCGCAATCGAATATGGAAAGTTAAATCCAATGTGTGGGCGCGCCTCTCTCTCTTTCTTACTTTCGAAAATAAAATAAGAAAGCAACAATGACAAAGCTTCAAAATAATTCATTTTTATATGGAAGTCGGAACATAAATAAAATATTACTTCAACACCAACAAACTAGAGGCAATCGTATACATGGATGAATCTTGTTTCCTAAGGCTGGGTATGCCACCCAATGTGGATGCATACTCTTAGATGTTCTTGGCAAATACAGGTGAGTTGATCGCGTATCTCCTCTATATTCCTCCCTTTTTCCTAGAAACCTAACTAAGCTTACCCATTTTTAAAATATATATAAAAATTTATAAGTAGAAGCTGATAACAGTTTGCCTCCAAAAGATCATATATTCAAGGGATGGAACACTTATTAGGTATAGGCCTTTGGGAATACAATTAACTCCATTATTTGTTATTGAAATCCCTTGTTTGGTGTATGTTGATGTTGATTGAGTGAGGAATTCGATCTATACTTTGGTTAGGAGGTTTAATCACGTTCAGACTTTTCGAAATTATGCCGTAGAACCTTAGAAATTTGTTTTGGGTGTCGATACTAAGCTCCTGGGGTCGACATCAGCAACCTTGTCTTTCTTGTGTAACATTCCGCTTCTTAGGGTCAACACCGCCCTCTCAGGGTGTCGACACCATCAGGCCTAGAATTAGATCTTAGTGCATTATGCTTTCTAGGGTCGACACCAGGAGAGTTTGGTGTTGACACCTTACCTGTTTTGAACCTTTTCTTTCGTAGCCCTGTACGCAAGTGTTGACACTACCCTTCAAGGTGTCGACACTTGACAGAAACTCTAGAACTTCCAGCCACGTTTTGGGCCCCACTTTTTGGGATTTTTAACTTCATATTTTGTGTATTCTTGGGCCCCACCACCTATTATGTCCCCCCACTATAAATAGAAGCATCTTCTCTCTCTTTCCTTACTTTTCTCTATTTTTCTTCCTCTCTCACCGTTACTCTCTCTCTCTCTCTCTCTCCACCATTGTTGAGAGCTTCAAGCTTGGGTTTCATCTACCTAGAGGCTAAATCTACCCCTAGTTCTTGAGGGAAAAAGTTAGATCTTGTCGAGAGCTACGTTTGGATGTAAGTTGATCATGATTTTGTTGCCGCAGAAGTTTGGGTCTTCAAGGAATACCTTTAATTTTGTATATCTATGTTTTGATGTGATTATGTGGTATTTCCTTACTTATAGTTATGTATGAGCTAGAGATTGTTGACTTAAATCATATTGATGTGTAAAATGGGATTTTCACTCAAGTTTTGAAATGTTTTGAATGTTTTAACATATTGATGATTGATGATCAATGATTTGAAGATTTTGTGAAAGAAATGAGGAAACCCTCAATTTTCTTGAAACCCTAGATTTTGGATTTTTGTTTTAAGAGATTATTGAAACTAATTGATGTTTTATGTTGAAAGGGAAGTTGATATTCTTTGGTAATATTGGAGTTGTATAAATTTTTGATCTATGACGATACTATTGAGGAATTATGAAGTTGAGTTGGGTGAAACACTTAGAAATATGGGAACTACACAAAGTATGGATTTCTTATAAGATTGTTGTTGATGACGAAGGTTATTGAGTTATGTCAATTGTGATTATTTCAGTTGCCTATTAAATTATTGATTTCTTCTTGTATGGTTGAATTGAACCTTTGGCAAAATAAAATATTTGCAAAAACTCATGCATCACATTTACATCACATGATTTTGACTCGAGATGACATTTGATTTTGTTTTTTTAAGTGATGGATCTTGGAAAGGGGGTAAATGGCGTAGTAATCCAGGTAGAGGGGTCAGTTTTGGAATTTGAGTTGTGTGTTGTGTTGGTAACCTGCATGGGGAATCAAGGTGCCCAATTGGCCTGCCTAGGACGAATGTGAGAAAGGATTGTTTTCAAGGTGCCCAATTGCCCTTTCCATGCTTGAGGCCGGAGAATGTGGGAAAACGTGTATTTTAGGTGCCCAACTGTCTTTCCAAGTTTGAGCAGGTAAATGTGAGACTATTTTGATATAAAATCTGTATATATATGTATTGTGACTCTTGGGATTCTAACGCATATTTATTGCCTTGTGTCTTACGTTGGATTTGATTTACAAAAGTGCATTGAGCATCATTCTTTTAAAAGGGCAAACAATGGATTTTAGCACGGCATTTGCATTGACATGATTATAATGGCATCAAACATTTACATACATTGTTAAATGTATTTCTACTGGGGATCATTGCTCATTCCTACCATGACAAACAAATTTCAGGTCTTGATAATGTGATTCCACTCTACTGGTGATCTTGTGGAGACTTTTGATGGAGCATTGAAGCTTCTTAGATGTTCATGTGCTTACAGTTACCGAGCTTACTTTTCTGGAAAAGAGTTTCACTTATTCGTAATCAAGGCCCTAGCCTTGAAAGGTGTAAGCCCTTAGGGTATTTTGTTGTATATCTTTTATTTCTTGAACTACCTTGTATTGTTTATTTGCACATAACTGATGTAATACCATAATGAAATTTTATGAGAGAAAACCCAAGGAGAAAGAGGACCGTTATGATTCATGAGAATGTTGTCTTTATTTTCCTTAATTTCCACTTTATATCAGGAAATTGGACAATAATGAAGAATTGGTAATTATAAAATGGTTTAAAATTATTGGGGTGTTACAAGGGACATATGGAAACCAAGTTAAAAAGAAGTCATCTAACTTTACTTTTAGAGCTCTTCATGGCTAAACCCATCCTTTGAAAATGTTGTGAACACAATATCCAATTTTTACTCTATGCCAAAACAACCAACGAGCATAAGTCATGGACAAAATAAAGAGCAATGAAGGGTTAACACATTCCTGATAAGAAGAAGAAATTCCAACATAAGAAGTATCCCGCGTATTACCTTAGGCACCCTTCAAAAAATAATGCACTTTTGTTGCTCTTCTTTTGAAGCTTTGGGTTTACAATAACCTGTGTTAAAGAATTGATAAACTATACTACAGCACTTACAACTGAAAATGTACAATTTCGAATGTTAGCAACATACCAGAAGATCAAAAGGACGTCGGTCTTGTGCTTTAGTTTCTTCCTTTGGAGCATAGCTGATATATTCTTTTGTATCTTCCAAAACAATTATCTGTTATTCAAAACCAGCTCTGCATGATGGCTAGAGACACAATCTTGTAAAAAGTGATCACATTGGCAAAAATAGTACATGTGCAAACTAGCTGGAAAATACCATTTCTAAATCTAAGATTGTGTTTGGATTTATGGATTTGAAATGAAAGAATTTGACACTACTCATTCCAACAAAAATAGCTTGAATTTAGATTTGTTAATTTAAAAATAGATTTCAAGATTGGATTTGAGCGCTTCATCTTGAATTTAGTGGTGGTGATGTGACAGCGGCTGTGGCTAGGGTTGTAGTAATGTGGTGACATTCATAAGGGCTCGTTTGGTTTGATTTTCTGAAAAAAATTTGGGAAATTTTCTCTACAAATAAGTTTTCAAAAATAACCAAACCAAACAAATTTTTCCAAAAAAATTTCCCAAAACTTGTAAACCAAACAAGTTTTCCAAACAAATCTCTCTCTCACACACATCAAATCAATCACTTTTTCCAAAACTCTATCTCAAAATAATTTTCCAAAACATCTTTTAAAAAAAACCAAACCAAACATGTTTTCGTACTTTTTATCTCTAAAACACATCTCTCAAACACAAACCAAACATACCCTTTATTTTTCACCCAAATATATATATATATATTTTTTTGTTGACCATGAAAAATGTTTTCTGTTAGGAATTTGTTTTTGTTACACTAATGGATCAGTGTTCCTAGCTCTACAAGGATCCTAATAAAATACTTGTCTTCTATCTCTAATTTATCTTCTCCTTTAGTTTCTTTTTGCAAAAAAAAAAAAAAAACAATTTTTTTTTTTTTTTTGAATCCATCCAAATTGCATCCATCCAAGTGGAGCGTAATTCTTTTTAACTCCAATATCGCAATGCGGCATTTTCCCATTAAAGCACAAATGTGGTGTTCGTTTTAAAGGATTGGGCCATGGATTGGCCTTGTTTGGTTCAATGTTTTGCTCCGGAGTAATAGTCTCTCTGGACTAATAGTCTCTCTGGACTATTAGTCCTCATACGAGGGATTATTGTATCCTGGGGGTGGGATTATTTCCATGGGATTGGTAATCCATGAGATTAATATGTGAAATGTCAATTTTACCCTCATGCTATTACTTAATAAACAATTACAAAAAGGTAAAATAGTCTTTTGAACATTTATAAATTAATTTTTTAGTGTTGTTAATATAAAATTATATATTAAATAAACAAATTTAATTATTATAAATTTAATTTAATTAAAAATAATAAATTATAAATTATGGCCTTATAAATTAAATTTTTTTAGTGTTGTTAAAAAATTAAATTTACATATTAAATTAAATTATTTTTTTAGTGTTGTTAATTTAAAATTATATATTAAATAAAAATTATAAATTACAAAGATAAAATAGCATTTTTAACATTTATCCATGACCAAACAAACCTAAGTATAAATCTTCCAACCAAATAGTCTGGGACAATCTATCACAACTAACCGTATGATAGATTACAATACCCTTATCCAGTGTGTACAAACAAACATGCTCAAAAGGTATACACAGTGAATGCATTGAACAGAGAATTTTGATTGATGGGTAATTTTGCAAATTCAAACAAACCTTCAAGGGGACACCAATCTGGGGAGCAGCAAGACCAACACCAGGTGCTTTTCTCATCACCATCACCATATCATCAATAATCTCCTGGATCTTATCCGACCCGATTTCTTCTTGCAGGACTTCTCGGGCCGGCTCGTGAAGAACCGGGTCACCGGCCTTCACAATCTCGGGAAGCATCTGCTGCCTTTTTCCTCCTAAACCCAGAAACCAACCGGCCTGAGCTGTTGAAGGAGAGCTGTGATTTCTTCTTCTTGTTCTTGTTATCAACCCAACATTGAAAATGGGTTTAGGGGAATAGAATTCGGATTTAAAGATGGTATTTAGGGTTTGATGAAAGCGGGTTAGTGGCGTTCTCTGAAATGGAAAGTTTGTTGGGGTTTTGAAGCATTTTCTGGAGATGGGCATGGGAAGGAGATGGTGAGTGAATCGTTGAATGCTCTCCATTATCACTACTATATGTTCTGCTCTCTACTGCCTTTCTCTGTCCTGATAAAAATTGGGTAAATTACTCTTTGCCCCATTTTTTTAATTGGAAAGGGTGTGTTTAGTAACGGTTACGTTATTAGTTTACGTTTATAAAAATTTTATAAATCGATTTTTGTTTATTTTTAAAAAAATATAAACTACAAACGCGTTTGGTAATTGATAAAATATTTAAAAAAATTAAAAAATATAAAAAAATGGTGAGAAATGGCAAGTGGTGTCAAGTGACGGTGGAAGACGGTGGTGGAAAGTGGTCACGGTGGGTGGTGGGTGGGTGGTGGCGGTGGGTGGATGGGTGAGTGACGGTGGCGGGTGATGGGTGATAGCGAGTGGGTAGTGGTGGCGGTGGCGGCGGGTGGTGAGTGGTGGTAGCAAGTGGGTGGCGGATGGCGAGTGGTGGCGGGTGGTGGATGGGTGGGTGACGGTGGCGGTGGTGGTGGGTGGTGGCGGGTGAGTGGGTGGGTGGGTGACGGTGGCGGGTGGTGGGTGGTAGCGAGTGGGTGGTGGTGGTGGCGGGTAGTGGGTGGTGGTGGCAGGTGGGTGACGGATGAGGGGGTGGTGGTGGCGAGTGGGTGGTGGTGGTGGTAGGTGGGTGGTGAGTGGTGGTGGCAGGTGGGTGGTGGTAGAAAATGGTGGTGGGTGGTGGCTAGTGTTGGGTGGTAAAAAAAAAAAAACTGAAAACTCAAAATGGAAACACATTTTTTGTGTTTTCATTTTTTGGCCAAATTTATAAACTGAGACCACTGATTTATAAATAAAAAATTTTACCAAACAAGTTTTTATTTGAGTTTTTTAGATTTTTATAAATATAAACAAAAAATTAAAAACGTAAGTGTTACCAAACGGCACCAAAATGTTTTGGTATGTGTTTTAGTGTGCTTACCATATCCACTTGCATAAGTTTTTATTAATATACAAAAGTTATTTTATAAAATTGTATAAATTTTTATAAGTAATTTTTTAATTTTTTATAGATTAACTTTTATTTTTTATAAAAATATATATTATTTTATGAATTAATATACATATATTTATGAGAATTTACATAAATATATATAATATGCATTTACACACTTAAAAATTGCCTTTTCTACTTTGATGCTTAATTTTTTTTTTTTGGGGGGGGGGGGGGGGTCCTATTATTTTAAAAAGAATAATTTTATAATACATACTCTATTTTCTATTTTGGAATATATATCATACTCAATTATAAGTTTTGTAATATTTAATTATTACCTATCATATAAGTTATCACATTTTTATGACAAGAATTTGAGTTTTCATATTATATATAATTTATTATTTTTATGTCAAGTTATTGTCAATATGTATTTTCTACTAATTTTAATCATAAATTAATTTTTAAAATATTAAAAAAATAAAATATAAAAAGTGTAGAACCAAAAGTGAAAAATTATCAAACAAAAAAATCCAAAATGTTGTTTACCCAAAAGAGATGAAAGGTATGGACTTGACAGGGCAATGCTTGGTTTTGGCTTGGGCTTGAGCCTGCGAACCCACAACCCATGCTTCTGCTTGGTCTTGGGCTGGGCCTGCGTCTTTTGTTTGAAATGATTTGCAGACCTATACGAGTCAGTCAAGTTCAGTAGGCTCTAGAATTTTCTCTCCTTTCCCTTCTCAGTTTTTTTTTTTTTTGATTTCGTCAATAATTTGTTTGTCATTTGCATAAAAATAAAATAATATTTTTATCTATTGTCAACTAAAATGTATATTTATTTCAGTGTATCATTTGCATTAATTTTAGTCATTTTAACTATACCAAAAAAAATATCAGTATAATTATGTTAAAAGTGTGAATTTTTATTTTTTTTATTTTTTTTAAGAGAGGTGAGTGTAATTTTCCCTTTACTTTTGTATATTAGAGATTGTAATTTGGGAATGAGGAGTGTTGTATATGACAAAATTGAAACCCTTAAATCTTTTAATAGCCCTGTTTGGTAGAGATGTGGGAAAGTGATTATAAATTATAGTTTACAGCTGTGAACATAAGCTGGTAACCTGTTTGGTGCAACTGTGGGATTATGGATTTAAACAGCAGAGTAGTGTTTAATAAATAACCTGTAAAATAACTTTTTACTGTGTAATTGTTATTTTTGTCATTATGAACATAAAAATTGTAATTTTGTCATTTACTTCACTTTAAATTTTAAAAAAGTTATTTCATTAATGGAAGTTAATATAATTAGTACCTAATTTGGTACATTTTTTCGTCACCTCAATTTTTTTTATTTTTAATTTTAATATTGAGTGCACAAAGGAACAAAAACATGTCATTGCAATAAAAATGTCATTTTTTTTTTAATATTGAGTTCACAAGAGAAGCCTAGCCCTTACTCATAATTTCTTTAATTATACCTCATATTGTATTTAATTATAATATTTTTTCTTTTTTTTTTCAATTATGATTTAAAAAATTAAATTAATTTTTTTTTTTAATTATAAGATATATATGGTTCATACATAGCGTTTCCTTTTCTTATTTATACTTTATAACCTGAATGCTATTTGATCAAATTGGATAGGCCTGTGATGAGAGCAAAATTAGTAAATAAAATAAAATAGAGAAACAACTAGAGGACATTAAAATGGATAATTGCCAGAAAAATCATCAAAACTTTTTCTTTTTTAAAGGTAACAATAAAAGAACAGAACTTTGAGGCACAGCCTCAACAATTCATATAGGAACACGAAAACAATATTTTCTATTAAACAAGTTTTCGTGATTTTAATTTTTTTTTCTTTTCAAAAAACAAAAAGCTATAACAAACATCCCCTAAATTTGGCAGTAGCTGAACAATACAACCAAATCTAAGTTCCATCTCTGAGTAATCTTGAGAAAATTGTTGATGCTATTTGCTAAGCAAACCAAACATATTATCTCCATTAGTTTCTCTTCACTCCTAACAAATATGGAAGGTAGAGAAGCTGTGAGCTCTGAGTATGTTGAAATAGGCCTTGCTAGCTCAAACTGAGACCTGAAATCCATGTCTACTATCAACCTCACTGTTTCATCACCACCACCATTGCTGTCCTTCATCAAAACATCTATATATTCATAATCACCTGTAAATTCAAACATTTCATGAACACAACACCACACATATCAGAAATGGGTCCTTACCAAAATCCACAGAGAGAGAGATGAGAGAGAGAGAAAGAGACCTGAAGGGCGACCAATGGTAGCAGGCCAGGAAGTTCTACAGAGAGAGGCTTCAAAACCATCCCTAATAAGCCTCAGGACAATCCATGTTGATGCCAAGTCCAAAAACATGCAGCACCATTAACAGGTACGAAGGTATTATATCAATGAATGTTGTTATCCAGCAAGCTAGCAGATTGGGTTATGATAACAGCACAAGTTCAAAGTAGTGGTTGTATTTCAAATTTGAAAACAGCACAAGTCCAAAAACATATTGACAACCCAATTTTTTATAAGTTTTTTCAGAGTTCTATAAGCAACTATTAAGTTTTTTATTATACTTTTTACTTAACCTCAATCAATGAATATCACAACCCAGTTTTTTATTATACTTTTTACTTAACCTTAATGAATGAATATCACAACTCAAGTCAACTCACATAATTATAAACTCTTTACTAGCAAGATTCTTATATGAAAACATAGCCAAAGTGAATAATAGAAAAAAAGAACTTGCAAATTGGCACTACAATCTAGATGCCATATATCCAGATTCCTCTCTATCAAGAGACCTAAATGCCTTAATGTAAGTAAGGATGCACTACATCCTTTAAGCTAGGTTCTCTGTAAAACTCCACAGAAATAAATTACAAAGTAGTCTCCAAAAATTCTCAAACATGTCTTTAAACTTTTATTACTCGCCTAGCCAAGTGACATCACTTGAAGCAATTCTATTGCAAAAGAAATAGTATCGCTCATTTTCAGTTTCAATCTATCAAAGGTTTACTAAGCCAATTTAATTGATATATAGGCAACAATCAAAAAAAAAAAAACACAATAAACACAAATTAGAAAATATAGCCATCCACAATTGGCATTTGGCCTACTTGAAAAAAATTATAATGCTTTCTTTGTGTGAGGAAGTGTCTCAAGCTTGAGTCTCATTCAGGAAGAATTTTTTTAACCAATGTAAAGGAATTTATTTATTTATTTTTGAAAAAAAAAATGGACAGATGATACTCCAAGTTAATTTCACAAGCAAGAAATTAGGTGAATCATCAAGTTAATTGCTACAACTACTGTGGGGACATATTTTTGGATAGTCCACGTGGCCGAGGTTGTTAGCCGAGGTACCACATAGGCGGACCATGATGCCGAGATATGGTGCAATAATACCAGAATCTGAGATGTTTGGATAGAGGACTAGAGTCCTAGATGACATCAAACTACCTATTTGGATAGAGATGAGACTCTTGAGAAAGTTCATCTTAATCTGAATAGTGTGAGTTGTGATAGATGTTATCCTTGTAAAAGACAGAGCTCTTTGAAGTAAGATTTCTAGGGGAAGTTGGACACTGACCACTATAAAAGTGAGGCAACCCCATGGGTCTAAGGTATGTTTTTTATGTTCTGTCTAGTGAGTTAAGCACTATTGATTATCTTTAAGAGATATTTGATTACTGACTTGAGCGTCGGAGTGCCTCCGGGCGGATGAACCACTGACGGATTCTTATCTTTTTGTGACAAGTTGTTCGGGGTTAATCTATTCTGCCGGTGCTCTCCAGCTGAGTTCCCCCTTTGGTTGTGTGGTCGGAAATCAACACGCACAATTTGGCGCCGTCTGTGGGAACTTAGTAAGGATAGATGGCCAACAACAAACAGGAAGTGAGGATTGGGGATGACATCCACAGTAAGGAAGAGGAGCTTGTAGATCCTAACACTGAAGGAAGGGACCATAACGGAAAAGTGCAAGAAATGAATCCTGAGGCGAATAATGTCGCCAAAGGTCGGGAAGGGAACAAGAAGAGTAGCCGAGATGAGTACTACTGTGAAAGGGACCTTCAGGTATAGAGGGACAGATGCCGGAGAAAATACGAGAAAACTGAAAAACATAGCAAATATGTTGACAAATCTACAGAGAGTGGTCAACCTCATGATGTAGAACAACGTGATGTAACCGACCATCCCCATTACAGGACATGTCGGCACCAACAACCAAAACTGGTGCCCAGAAGACACGATCCAGATCCTGGATCCCAGATCCTAGAAGACAAGATCTCGGCCTAGATGATTAGGTCCGAGGAGACAAGAGCTCAGCCGAAGTGAGCAGATCCCAAATCCCAAACCCTAGAAGTCATGATCTCGGCCTAGATGATTAGGTCCGAGAAGACAAGAGTTCAGCCCAAGTGAGCAGATCTCGGATTCTAGATCCCAGATCATAGATCCTAGAAGACATTATCTCGGCCTAGGTGATTAGGTCCGAGAAGACAAGAGCTCAGATCTTGAATTCCAAATCCCGGATCCCAGATCCTAGAAGACATTATCTCGGCCTAGATGATTAGGTCTGAGAAGACAAGAGCTCAGCCCAAGTGAGCAGATCCCGGATTCCAGATCCCAGATCCTAGAAGACATTATCTCGGCCTATGTGATTAGGTCCAAGAAGACAAATAGCTCAGATCCCGGATTCCAGATCCAAAATCCCAGATCTTAGAAGACATTATCTCGGCCTAGATGATTAGGTCTGAGAAGACAAGAGCTATAGCGATCCCGATTTTCCCTTTCTGTATCTGTTGTATTCCGGACTTTGGTTCCGTGGAGCTGGTAGTTGTATCTACCTTGTTGTCGTCCTTTGATTCTATTTGTTTGGGTTATAGGTTGTGTTGGGCTTGGTTGTTACAGGTTGGTGGAGCTTTGGCTCCCATTGTTGTTGCCCAGTTTTTGTATAGTCCGCTCGAGCGGGTCATTCTGCGCTCGAGCGTGGTTTACACCTTTCCAGTATTTCTTGTCCCTGCAAAAACTTCTGCAGGTGTGTTTTCTACGCTCGAGTGGGTTTACTGCGCTGGAGCGGGTCGCGCTGGAGCGGGCTTGTTGGAGCTTGAACGGGTAGTTCTTTTTCTGAAAAGTTTTGGGAGATGAAAATCTACGCTCGAGCGGACTGGTTTTCGCGCTCGAGTGGACTGGTTTTCGCACTCGAGCGGATGTACTTTATTCTTGTGTCTTGGCGCTCGAGCGGGATTTCTTGCACTCGAGCGGACCTAGTTTTTTGTTCTTGACGCTCGAACGTTGTGTTTTCCGCTCGAGCGGGAATGTCGTATAACAGAGGGCAGCTGGGCATTTTTGAATCATTTTCTACACTCCCACTCTCTCTCTTACTTTTCCAAAACGCCATTTGAGAGCCTCTCTCTCTAGAACCTTGCTCTCTCTCTAGGTTTTGATCTAGTAAGAGTTGTCTCCTCACCTTTGGCCTTTGTAAAAGTTGGGTTGATCGTCGAGGGCTACATTTTGATCCGAGAAACTTGTGATTTGGAGCAACTTCGTTTTCGTCATCTTCTTTGTTGGGTGTCATCTTTTGAGGTAGGGATTCCTACTCACTACTATGGGTTTTAACCTAGATTTTTGGGCATTTTGTTAAATGGTTGATTTTGGGACTTAGGGTTTCAAAAAGTATAAATAGGGGTTTTGTCATTTTGATTCTTAAATATGTATTTTGGGTTTCAAAGTGGTGTTATTGTTGTTGGTTGTTGATATTTAAACCTTTGGGTTAATATTGAGAAATGAGGAAGAAAGCCCTAATTTATATGTAAATTAATTAGTAGAATTAATTTGCGAAAGTTATGGATATATGGAATTGAGTTGGAAATAATGAAATTGGCTCATTATATAGTAGAATAGTGGAGTTGGATTTATTAATCGCTCACTTTTGAAAACATTGATATTTTATCTGTTGGAGCTTTTATTATCTGTTTAGAAATAATTTCTTGGGCTACTGGTGAAGGATAGTTTTAATTGTTGTAGACAACGCATGATGATTAGGCAAATTAAAACTAATCAATTGGATATGTCATAGAGTATGACGGTTGATAGAATACATTAACGTTACGTATTGATTGATTGTGTATATGACCTATGTGTATATACATTGTGTA
>NW_021024973.1:1932599-1971447 GCF_004153795.1 Camellia sinensis
AGTCTTTTGCTCCTAGAGGTGAGTAGGTGGATCAGGGGCCTACAGGACGCGTGTATGTTGTTACCGCGCAGGACCTAGTACCGGCTCCATCAGTAGTGAGAGATACCTTTCTGTTTTGCAACTCGGTTGCTAGTGTATTGATTGATACGGGTACATCTCATTCTTTTGTATCTGCTACATTCGCATCTGTGTTGGAGTTGGAGTTGGCACTGTTAGCATCTCATATTTGTGTTGTATCACCTGTTGGGGGTGAATTGATTTTGAAACACGGATGTAGAGGTTGTGATATAGAGGTCACTGACCATAGGCTTCCTTTTCCTTTTGTTGTCATGCCCATGAAGGGTTTTGATGTTATTTTGGATATGGACTGGCTATCATCATACAGGGCTGTTATCGATTGCTACCGCCAGAGGGTCACAGTATGTACCTTGAGCGGGGAGTGTTTCCATTTCTTGGGGGATCGGGTTGGTAGTGTGTTGCCACCGATGTATGATCCGCGAGGGCAGAACAAGCTTAGTGGTCTACTTGTTAGCTTTATGAGTGGTGAGTGTGATGAGACCCAGATTGTATTGCCGAGGGTGGTTTGCGAGTGTTCGGATGTTTTTCCCGAGGATCTCGTTAGTTTGCCACCTCACCGAGAGATAGAGTTCTCTATTGATTTAGTGCCCGGCACAGCGCCGATTTCTATGGCACCTTATCGTTTTGCCCCAGCCGAGTTGAGTGAGTTGAAGATTCAGCTCCAGGAATTGCTAGATAAGGGTTTTGTTCGCCCTAGTGTTTCGCCGTGGGGAGCACCGGCCCTCTTTGTTAAAAAGAAAGATGGTGCCTTGAGATTGTGTATCGACTACCGAAAGTTGAATCGGGCTACGGTTAAGAATAAGTACCCTATGCCCCGTATAGATGATTTGTTTGACTAGTTGAAGGGTTCCCATTGTTTCTCTAAGATAGACTTGAGATCGGGTTACCACCAGTTGAGGGTCAAGGAAGAGGATATTCCTAAGACAGCATTCCGTACGCGGTATGGCCATTATGAGTTTCTGGTGATGCCATTCGGGCTTACCAATGCACCAGCAGTCTTTATGGACTTGATGAACCGGATCTTCTGGGAATTCTTAGGTCGATTTGTGGTCGTTTTCATGGACGACATTTTTATCTATTCGCCTTCTGAGGAGGAGCACAATGAACACTTGAGAGTGGTGTTTGAATTGCTTAGAGCCCATAGACTGTATGCCAAGTTTGGAAAGTGTGAGTTCTGGTAAGGAGAGGTCAAAGTCTTAAGCCATGTGGTATCCGGGGAAGGGGTGTCTGTTGATACATCCAAGGTAGAGGCAGTGCAAGATTGGGCATAGCCTAAGAGTGTGTTTGAGATCCGCAGTTTTCTGGGATTAGCTAGGTATTACCGTCGGTTTGTGAAAGATTTCTCCAGGCTAGCTTCGCCGTTGACTAGATTGACGCAGAAAGAGGTCAAGTTTGTGTGGAGTGAGACTTGTGAAAAGTCGTTCCAGAAGTTGAAAGTTAGATTGACCACCGCTCCGGTTTTGATTATTCCGGAGAGAGGGTTGGGTTATGCGGTTTATTGTGATGCCTCACGAGAGGGTTTGGGTTGTGTGTTGATGCAAAAAGGGAAAGTGGTAGCTTATGGCTCACGTCAGTTGAAAATACACGAGAAGAATTACCCTACACACGACCTAGAGTTAGAAGCAGTGATCTTCGCCTTGAAGATTTGGAGGCACTACCTTTATGGTGAGAGGTTCGAGGTGTTCTCGGACCACAAGAGTTTGAGGTATCTGTTTACACAGAGAGACTTGAATTTGAGGCAAAGGAGATGGATAGAGTTCATTGAGGACTATGATTTTGAGTTGCACTATCACCCAGGAAAGGCCAATGTTATGGCCGATGCCCTTAGTAGGAAACCCATTAGTGATGTAGCTTGTATAGCCATCCAGGAATGGGAGATGTTGGGTGCAATTGGCGAGTTTGATTTACTTCGAGGCGAATCTGTTGAGGCTGCGGCCTTGTTTTCTGTTGTTGCGCAGCCTACACTTGTGACCCAAGTGTTAGAGGCACAGAGAGGTGACCTTGAGATAGAATCCCTCCGAGAGAAGATCTCCAGTGGGAAGGTTGAGAAGGATTTGACGGTGTATCCCGACCAGAATGTGAGATATCGAGACCGTTTGTTTGTGCCGGAGTCTTGCCGAGAGGAAGTACTCTGAGAGTTCCATCATTCACGCCTTGCGGTGCATCCGGGAGGCACTAAGATGTATCAGGATTTGGGTCGCCAGTTTTGGTGGCGGGGTATGAAGAGAGATGTGGCTGTTTTCGTGTCAAAGTGCCTTACTTGTCAGCAAGTGAAGGTCGAGCATTAGAGGCCAGCGGGTTTGTTGCAACCCTTACTTATTGCCGAGTGGAAGTTGGAGCATGTCACTATGGACTTCGTTGTAGGTCTTCCGAAGACTCAGCGAGGTAGTGATGCCATTTGGGTGGTTGTAGACCGGTTGACTAAGTCAGCGCACTTCATTCCTATGCGCGTGAGAGATTCGGTAGATCATCTTGCCGACTTATATATTCAGGACATAGTGAGATTGCACGGGGTCCCAGTGACAATCGTCTCAGATAGAGATCCTCGTTTTACTGCTAGGTTGTGGCAGAGTTTGCAAAGTGCCTTGGGCACTAAGTTGACCTTTAGTACGGCTTATCATCCTCAGACTGATGGGCAGTCCGAGCGTACTATTCAGATTCTTGAGGATATGCTTCGAGGTTGTGTCCTTGACTTTAGTGGGACGTGGGAGAGGCACTTGTCCTTGGTGGAGTTTGCCTACAACAACAGTTTTCAGTCTAGCATCGATATGGCACCATTTGAGGCCTTGTATGGCCGACCGTGTAGGTCTCCAGTGTGTTCGGCCGAGGTGGGTGATGCATCTTTGTTGGGTCCGGAGTTGGTTAGGGAGACGACGGAGAAAGTTGAGCTTATCCGTAGAAGGCTTGTTACAGCCCAAAGTCGCCAAAAGAGTTATGCTGACCGTAGGAGGAGGCATTTGGTGTTTGAGGTAGGTGATCATGTTTTCTTGAAAATATCACCTAGGCGGGGTTTGATGAGGTTTGGGAAGAGTGGGAAGTTATCCCCTCGGTTTATCGGTCCCTTTGAGATCATTGAGAGGATTGGGGAGGTTGCTTATCGTTTAGCTTTACCACCGCAGTTGTCCGGAGTGCATGACGTGTTTCATGTGAGTATGCTTCGGAAGTATGAGTCGGATCCGTCCCATGTGTTAGATTGGACCGACTTAGAGGTAGATAAGGATGCCTCGTATGAAGAGAGACCGGTTTGGGTCTTGGATAGGTAGGATCAAGTGCTGCGTGGCAAGACCATCCCTTTGGTAAAGGTTTTATGGAAATATCATGGAGTGGAGGAAGCCACTTGGGAATGTGAGTTAGAATTCCGCGAGAAATATCCGGACTTGTTTGTTGATGTGTAACCATGCATTGGTAATTTTGTAATATCGTTGAACTTTAAGAGCATTATATATGTCTTAAGTTGTAAAACATTGTGAATGTTTTGGTTAATGGAAATTTGTTATAACATTACATATGTTCAATGTATTGTAGAAATGGAGATATATCATGAATGTTGAATATGATATAAAAATTGTGAAACATGTATGTAGAAATTATTGAATTTCAGGAAAAGCATGTTGTTGACACATATTTAGATATGTGGTGAATTACCTCTTGAATAGAGATGGAATGACCGGTAATGGGTCGAGTTATTAAATTTCGCATTGTAATAATGTTGGGAATTGAGAAAATCTTGTTTTTGAAAAACCTATATTTAATTTCGGGGACGAAATTCTTTAAGGGGGGAAGGTTATAGCGATCCTGGTTTTCTCTTTCTATATCTGTTGTATTCCGGACTTTGGTTCCATGGAGCTGGTAGTTGTATCTACCTTGTTGTCGTCCTTTGATTCCATTTGTTTGGGTTATAGGTTGCGTTGGGCTTGGTTGTTACAGGTTGGTGGAGCTCGAGCGGGATTTCTTGCGCTCGAGCGGACCTAGTTTTTTGTTCTTGACGCTCGAGCGTTGTGCTTTCCGCTCGAGCGGGAATGCCGTATAACAGAGGGCAGCTGGGCATTTTTGAATCATTTTCTACACTCCCACTCTCTCTCTTACTTTTCCAAAACGCCATTTGAGAGCCTCTCTCTCTAGAACCTTGCTCTCTCTCTAGGTTTTGATCTAGTAAGAGTTGTCTCCTCACCTTTGGCCTTTGTAAAAGTTGGGTTGATCGTCGAGGGCTACATTTTGATCCGAGAAACTTGTGATTTGGAGCAACTTCGTTATCGTCATCTTCTTTGTTGGGTGTCATCTTTTGAGGTAGGGATTCCTACTCACTACTATGGGTTTTAACCTAGATTTTTGGGCATTTTGTTAAATGGTTGATTTTGAGACTTAGGGTTTCACAAAGTATAAATGGGGGTTTTGTCATTTTGATTCTTAAATATGTATTTTGGGTTTCAAAGTGGTGTTATTGATGTTGGTTGTTGATATTTAAACCTCTGGGTTAATATTGAGAAATGGGGAAGAAAGCCCTAATTTATATGTAAATTAATTAGTATAATTAATTTGGGAAAGTTATGGATATATGGAATTGAGTTGGAAATAGTGAAATTGGCTCATTATATAGTAGAATAGTGGAGTTTGATTTATTAATCGCTCACTTTTGAAAACATTGATATTTTATCTATTGGAGCTTTTATTATCTGTTTAGAAATAATTGCTTGGGCTACCGGTGAAGGGTAATTTTGATTGTTGTAGACAATGCATAATGATTAGGCAAATTAAAACTAATCAATTGGATATGTCATAGAGTATGACGGTTGATAGAATACATTAACGTTACGTATTGATTGATTATGTATATGACCTATGTGTATATACGTTGCGTGTGTGGGAGGAGATAGGGGATGTACTCCACGGTTTAGGGGAAGATAGGGGATGGACCTCTAAACCGGATGTTGTTTGGGAGGAGATAGGGGATGGATTCCACTAATACAGCTCATATGCTTGTCAGATAAAGTGTTGATACAACTCATATGCTTATCTTTGGAAGTGTTGATATAGCTCGTATGCTTATCTTTGGAAGTGTTGATATAGCTGATATGCATATCTGTTGAAATATGGATACAGCTTGTATGCTTATCTGTTGAGATGTTGATACAACTAGTATGTTTATCTATCATAAAAATGGGAAATGTTTAATATGAGTCATTGTCTCATATAAGTGGTTGGCCAGGTTCTGAGCCGTTGATGTAAATTGTGAAATTGATAAGAAATGGAAAATGAAATGAAACATGAACATAGTGGTCATGAAATGGAAACGGGTTATGAATTGATTTATGGAAATTGAACATTTATAATTGCTTTTGTCTTAGTTATTGCTTATACTGTGTTTAGCATATTTCTACTGGGCGTTGGCTCACCCTATATGGGACATTATTTTCAGGTACAGGTAGTATGCCACATCCAAGGACATAGCTTAGATGATGATGAGAGTTGAAGACTCTTTTTGTTTATTTTGTTTGTATTACATGTATATCAAGCCAAGGGCTTATTTTGTACAGAGTTTGTACTCTTCTTTTGTGTAATCAGGTGTTGACTTGGAAAGCTGTAAGCCCATAGGGCATTTGTTTTTGTTGTTAATTTGTTTTTGTTGTAAGAATTACTCTGATGAATAGAAATGGTTGGTTTCTTTTATATCAATGCATGTTTATAGTGATGGGTTTTATGTATTATTTTGAGGGCGTTACAACATAGCCTAAGTGACAGATCCCGGATCTTAGATCCTAGAAGACAAGATCTCGGCCTAGGTGATTAGGTCCGAGAAGACAAGAGCTCAGCCTGAGTGAGCAGATCCAAGATTCCAGAAAACACGATCTCAGCCTAGATGATTAGGTTCAAGAAAAAAAGAGCTCAGCCTGAGTGAGTAGATCCAAGATTCCAGAAGACAAGATCTCGGCCTAGATGATTAAGTCCGAGAAGAGAAGAGCTTAGCCTAAATAAGTAGATCTCAAATCCTTGAAGATAAAAAAGAAACACACAAGTTCAGACTGAAGTCGGCCAGGTTAAAGGCTTTTTATATAAGGTCCACAAAGTAGTATGTAGAAGTCATGCAGGGGGCAGATCCCTTGCCCATAGAGCAATGTTGCAGAGATTCTTTTGGCCTTACATGCAAAAAGAAGTTGAAGCCTATGTAAAAAAGTGTGAAAATGTTGTTGAAATCCACCTGCAACGTGCGAGAGAACAACAATTCGGCTGGGGCCATACAGCAACAACTTGCTAGGGCTTACAACAAAAAGGTCAGCCCAAGAGAGTTCAAGGTTAGGGACCTCATCCTGAGAAAGGTTGTCGGCAATAAGAAGGATCATAGGGAGGCTAAACTTGGCCCAAATAGAATTATCTCGGTTACGGGCAATGGGGCATATTGGCTGAAGTAATAATAGAGTGCTAGTTTGATTTTTGTGAATTTGAAATCTGTGCGATAGGACCGACCAGTCTTATGACGATGTTTCCGAATGAAACATGACGAATAACTTAGACTATTATATGGCAAAGTTGAATTATACTTGCATATAATAGAGTTGAACTAAGTTGGCGATGTTTCTGAATGAAACATGACGAGTAACTTAGACTTATTATATGGCAGCGTTAAATTATACTTGCATATAATAGAGTTGAACTAAGTTGGCGATATTTTTGAATTATACATAATGAGAAAACTTAGACTTATTATATGGCAGAGTTGAATTATACTTGCATATAATAGAGTTGAACTAAGTTGGCGATGTTTCTGAATGAAACATGACGAGAAACTTAGACTTACTATATGACAAAGTTGAATTATACTTGCATATAATAGAGTTGAACTAAGTTGGTGATATTTCTGAATGAAACATGACGAGTAACTTAGACTTTTTATATGGCAGTTGAATTATACTTGCATATAATAGAGTTGAACTAAGTTAAATTCACCTAGACTTGCCATGTCGGCAGCATTAAACTCAGAATGGAACTAAGTTTGCTTTAGAGAAACCAAGGTTGAATACCTCGGCTAGTCTTCGTTTAAATCAGACTTCGGCGAAATTGAAGATGCATGCTTAACGTGAACATAAGTGACACTTGGGTTCACATTAGGGGGCAGGAAACATGAATAAGGAATAGACTTAACACTTGTTGAAATTTTTTACAAGTTGGAGTCAGCCGAGGTATCTAGATGAGGGGACACTCGAGTTGTTGGTTACCCGAGATCACCAACCAGTTCGTCAAACCATGAAATATTGGAAGGCAGTAAGTACAAGTAAGGAAACAATACTTGTTGAATGTTGTTTAAAGAATTTTTATAAAATGCCCATTGGCCGAGATCACAGTAAAAGGTGAACTCCGAGGTAAGTTGGCCCGAGGTGGCCAACTAAGGGTGTACCCGAGATGAAGTGGATTCGAGGTGGTATGTGTCAGATGTGTTCTAACCCGAAGTGATTACACAGTTAAAGTATACTTGGGAGAAGTACAAAAATATTCTAAGTATGGAATCATACAAGACAGTAAAGACAGAGACAAGCATTGAACACTTAGTCAAAAAGAGGACTTGCATTCAAAAAGATAACTTGTTCAGATACAAAACAAAGCACCGCGGCCCAAAGCAAAACAAGATATCAATATGGAATCTGGCTCCACCTTCAAATGATAGATACTACAGGGAAGGGCATATATGTCTCTCCAGGCATCATGGAATCCTCCTCCCCAGCCAACCTTAGATGAATGTCAGCTGGAATGAAGAATTCTTGACGGAAGTATTCTAGTTTATTGGAGAAGTTTACCCTCAATTTGAACATCCCCATGACCTATGCCAGGGTGAATTTGGCAAGGAAAGTTGGACTATGTAGGTTAAAGACCTCGGCGAAACCTTAAGGACTGTTGGGTTATCAGTTTTAGGGTTCTAAGGAAGGTAAAAATTTGTTTTAGTTTTTCTAAGTGTGGATTCTAGCAAATCCCAAACCTACGTCTATGCAAATGTACAAGATTCAGAGGCAGTAATCTACTAACAAGCAAGAACATACAGAAAAAATAGGTCTCAAAAACATGAAAATATGAAGATGGGCTCAAGAACATAAAGGACGAAATATGAGTCAAAGCAAGCGAAGGCATGTAGAACAATGAGATTCGAATATGAATACAAGATGGCAATGTAGATGTAGATACATATACCGTGTGTGTAACAATCCACAGAAGGAATATATTTGAAAACAGTGGAGAACTAAAGTTAAAATAAAAGAAATCAAGGACTTACAAAGTGAAGGCGAGAAAGTAAATGCCGGAAAGGGATTCGTCGGAGTCAAACAACGTTATGATTGGAACAGAACTGCTGAGTACACGCCAGAAGTGGTGACTAGAGTTGTAATAGGAATGAATGCTTCAAGAACAGTGATGATGGTTTGCAGAGGCCAAGAGAAAGAGAGTCCAAAGGCACAAGTAGACACAAAATGAGAAAATGAAAAAGTTTTGCTAGAATTGGAAAAAGATGGCAAAAAGTTATGATTTCGATTCCCAATGTGCCCGCGCTGACATCAAGTGGCGGGGGGTAGAACTGACGCGACACAATAGGGACGTGATTGGTATACTCCAATTTGATGATGATCTTGATTGAGAAGTGTGATCTTATTTGAGGTATTGATCTTGGTTGAGATGTTGAAATTGGATGAGGGAAGAACTTGTTTATTTTTGGTTTCTGATGAGATGATACTAGGATCTTGATATTCTTGAACTAGCAAGTCATGATCACTGCTAGTAATGTGATCTCTGTTGAGATGTTGGACCTGGATAAGATAGAACATGATGGTTCTTGATTCTTGATTCTTGATACTGGACGAGTGGACATATGAGTCCTTATTTCTTAGCGCCGACAAGTCACGATCTCGGTCGGACGAATACATGTATAGGTCCCATCACCTCAGTTTGCCGAGCTAATAAAACCTAGGGGGCAATTGTGGGGACATATTTTTGAGTAGTCCACATGGTCGAGGTTGTTAGCCGAGGTAAAACGTGGGCAGACCATGATGCCGAGATATGGTGCAATAATACCAGAATCTGAGATATTTGGATAGAGGACTAGAGTCCTAGATGACATCAAACTACCTATTTGGATAGAGATGGGACTCTTGAGAAAGTTC
This sequence comes from Camellia sinensis, assembly GCF_004153795.1. NCBI lineage: Eukaryota > Viridiplantae > Streptophyta > Magnoliopsida > Ericales > Theaceae > Camellia > Camellia sinensis. The sequence continues at coordinate 1,941,815 of NW_021024973.1, forward strand.
ATCTTAATCTGAATAGTGTTAGTTGTGATGGATGTTATCCTTGTAAAGGATAGAGTCCCTCGAAGTAAGACTTCTAGGGGAAGTTGGACACTGATCACTATAAAAGTGAGGCACCCCCATGGGTCTAAGGTATGTTTTTTTATTTTCTGTCTAGTGAGTTAAGCACTATTGGTTATCTTTGAGAGATATTTGATTACTGACTTGAGCATCAGAGTGCCCCCGGGTGGATGAACCACCGCCGGATTCTTATCTTTTTGTGACAGGTTGTTCGGGGTTAATCTATTCTGCCGGTGCTCTCCAACTGAGTTCCCCTTTTGGTTGTGTGGTCGGAAATCAACACCCACAACTACTACTAGTACTTTAAAAGTAGAAATGATTGACAAAAGAAAAAGAAAAGAACATTTGAGGTATCTTTTAACATTGTAATGCATACTTGCGAACTAGTTGAAATTGGAATTTGAACTCTACAAATAATCGATTAATTCAACTAATACAAAATGTCACATTTGAACTCTTTTAAACCATTCCACATAGTTATGAGCGCAATCCACAGCAATTTTTTAATTCAAATCCTTCACTTTAACGGAAAGGTATGGAGTTCTCAAAGACTGCATTTCCTTTGTTCCAAAAAGGCCAAGCAACCAAAAGTTGAGAAGATTTGTCACAGATATCCCCTACTGTATGAATCCACATGATCCTATCATAAGTAACAGAATAGAATAAAAATTCAAATTCCAAGTCCCCAACCCCTGGTGAGCCCATGCCCCCCTGTTAGGCATTAGTGAAGTCAACTCAAACCATAAAAAGAATAGTTATTCAATATAAATGGTGAAAATAGGCAATAAAAAGCATCATGTAAATAATTAGAACTGGCTAATTAAATAGATTAATCCACTTGGTAAATTTTAATTGCTAATTTGTTAAAGAGTTTGGCCTATTCACCCCCCTCTAGGCACAAACATAACTGTTTCCGCAATTTTAGTGAATAACACTACAAGAGTAAATACATGTATATATCATACAAAGAAACTAATGAGCATGTATGGAAAATAATTTTTAGCATTAACCCACAAATATATTCCTTGCAGTCCACAAAGTCAACTAGAGCTGAGCAAGCAATTAAACTAACATGATTCAAAGGTTAGTGTAGTTTTAAAAAATTGTCATTTTTGGATCTTTTTTCTTTGAAATTTGATTTTGTAAAGTAGATTTTGCCCAACATATATAGAAACAAAACAATTATAAGAGCTCAGTCAGTCACAGGGAACCAAATTTATGCATTTAAAATTGAAATACATCTAAGGATTAAATAATAAATAACAGATCACAGTAAAAGGTGGGTTTTCAACAGTAATCATAGAGTGGAGAAGAGAGAGGCGTTTTCAACCCTAATCACAGAGTGAAGAAGAGGGACATTTCACAGTAATCAGAGAGAGAAATCTTATATATGTATATATATATATATATATATATATGTATTGTATATAACTTCTCAGTCATGAAATAAACCCTAATCGATGTCCATATATATATAAATGTATTTGTATATATCACAGTCATGAAATGTTACCTTTTCGATGTAGATGAACGGAAAACAGGGGATGACTGTTCTTGGAGAGGTAGACGATGTTCTACACGCACCAATCTGTTGTGATCAAGAAGCAGACGGCTATTCTTCTCGGTCGCCAGAGAAGAGAGGAGAAAAAGAGAGAAGATTATGAGAAGCGAGAGTGTGTTTAGGGCAACAGAGATAACGGGTATATATAATGGCAATTTCATAAATATTGAAGTTTGAGAGGAACATTTAAGTCATTTAACCCTCTAATCCCAGCTCAGCGCTTAAGTCGAAATCCTTAAGCACCCCACCACCAACTTTTGATATAAGTTGAAAAATAGCTTAGTCTAAGCTATAAGTTGGTAACTTAAGCTGTACCAAACACACTATTTTAACTTAAATTAAGTTAAAAGTTAAAATAATCAGCTTATAAGTCCTACCAAACAGGCCCAATGAAGTGCAAAGATTCTTACGAGTTAATCTACCTTTACTTGATCTACAAGTATGATTTTACATGAACCTAGTTAGCATTTTCAACTAGTTAACCTATTTTAAGTTTGAGCTCGAGCTTTGTTCTCCATTTAATCATACTTAGTTATCATAAAAGTATCTTGGATTTTTTTTAAAATTTTTTTGGAGGATTTATTTTGGTCTTTAGGCCTTAGCCCATTCCTTATGTAAGTGAGGCACTCAACAAAAACTCTAATTTTTTGAAGTCCTTAAAATTTTATTTTCTTTAATATTTGTGAAAAGGTTCTGTTGGGAAAAAAAAAAATAAATCTTTATTTAAAGGCCCTCCAAATTAAAAAACCTTATCTAAATTCTCAACAAAAATAACAATCAGTGTGTTTGATTTTAATTTTCTAAATTCAATTTTTTACAAATTGAATTTTTTGTTTTTAGTGAATATTTTTAAAATTTGAAACAAATTTTTTTTTTAATACTTTTTTAGATGCACCTTACTTAGATATATCTAAATAGTAAAATATTTGTGAAAAAAAATTTGAAAAATTAATAAATACACAAAAATATAAAAAAATGTACTGAATTTTCTTTATTTTATTTTATTTTATATTTTTGGTATTTAGTGAATTTTTAAAATATTTTTTCACAAATATTATATTTTTTAAGTGCATTTATGTTAGGTGTGTCTAAAAATTAAAAAAATTACTTAAAATACCAAAAAAATTCAGTGAAAACAAAAAAAATACAGAAAATGAAAAAGTAAAATTTTTTGAAAAATGAATTATGAAAATAGAAACCAAATAGAGTGAATATTGTTCAATGATCCATAAAAAAAAAAAAAAAAAAAAAATAATCAAAAAACACAAAAAAAAACCCACAACCCAAAAAAAAAAACAAAAATTAAACAAGCCTCAAATCAGATTCAACCAAAACTAACCAATTTTCTAGCCTAAAGATCCAACAAAATAGAAACACTTATGTATTCATGGTTTGAGTTGCAATAATACTGTGAGCATAATTTGAATACAAAACGCCCAAAAAAATGTATGTAGGTGAAACTCATCTTGAATGTGAGATGTGTCATATTTTAAATAAATTTTACTCATTTAATGCATTTGCTGTGCACATTCTAAGTTTTGACTTTGCATACTTGACACTGCTATTTGAGTTGGGGCAAGACTAGCATGCTAATAATGATGTGACTTTTTGTAATTTTAATTTTAAATTAAAATATTTAATATTTTTATTTATAATTTTAAAAAGTATGATTCATATTCATACGGGATAAAACGTGTTGATTGTCGATTAATTAATACACAACTTTCCTCCTAAATAACCTCGGCGAATAGAGATGCGATACAGTTATGGTAGATAAAAATGTTAAGAGAATGGATAGACTTAAATTGACGTGGGATAATGTATTAAATAAAAATATGAATCCCTTTAATTTAACTAACCAAATAATCATTGATAGAATTAAACAGAGAAAAATGATTTATATGATCAACTCCATTTAATAAAACTTAAGACTTAAGTTGATTGGTTAATAATTTTAAAAAATATTGTAATCACATCATTTGAGATGATTTTGAATTAAATTTTTTTTTTTCACCAGATTATTTATCAATAGTCAAAATAAAGAACTCAATCAAGCCTTAAAATTGAAACTTCGAACACATCATTATAGATTTGTAGATGTCATCCAATAAATCGCTACTCCAGTAATTTAGCTAACCCATGTGGTATGGATATGGGGTGACAACTAGTCAACTCATATCTCATCCATGTCATCCACTGTTATAAATAAGGGATAGCTAGCGTGGGCATGAAACGTGTCTGCTCTTTGAGTTGGGGCAAGACTAGCATGCTAATAATGATGTGACTTTTTGAAATTTTAATTTTAAAGTAAAATATTTAATATTTTTATTTATAATTTAAAAAAGTATGATTCATATTCATACAGAATAAAAACAGATTTTGTAAGTGTTGATTGCCGGTTAATTAACACACAACCCTTCTCCTAAACAATCTCGACGAATAGAGATGTGATACAGTTATTGTAAATGAAAATATTAGGAGATTGGATAGATAGAACTTAAGACTTAATTTGATTGGTTAGTAATTTTAAAAAATATTGTTATCACATCATTTGAGTTAGGGGTGAGCACGAGTCGGTTGCGGTCACGTAACTTCCAATCTATCATCCATCCATCAGATTGGCGGATTGAAGAAAATTAATCCGCATCTGTCTGTCAATTCGGCGGATATGGATTGAGCGGATTGACGAATTAACGGATGAATGCGAATCGGTTTGGTAGTTTAAAATTTATAAAATTTTAACATAATTCAACTTGTGTACTTCCTAAAAAAAAAAGTATTACAGTCAATTACTTTAAAAAGTATTACAATCACTGCATGTCTTATCCAAAAAAAAAAAGTTTGAAACTTTAAAATATTACAATCAATGCATGCTTCATTCAACCCAAGGGTCGGTGGCATTGTGGTTAAGGTTGGGGTTTAAGCCCCAAGGTCACAAGTTCAATTCCTTTTCCCTTGGGCCAATCTCCTGAGCGAAACACGGTTGGTTAGGAGGTTGGACCAAATCAGCACTTGGTGTGGGTTCAATACTCCCCGCTGTGCGAGTCCTGACTTAAACGGAGCTTGTCTTGGGAGGTTGGGACAAGTTTTCAGGTTATAGTCTTCTCGCTCGGAACGGCTAACAGGACAAGCGGAGCTTGTCTTGGGAGGTTGGGACAAGTTCCCAGGTTATAGACTTCTCGCTCGGAACGGCTAACAGGACACCATGGTGATCTCTGCAAAGGGCGCTGCCTTGGACTTGCGGGACGGCATGGAGGATTTTCCTGTAACAAAAAAAAAAAGAAAAAAAGAAAAGAAAAAAGAGCATGCTTCATTCACATATTACAATCATAACATGCCTTATCCATATAAAGTATTACAATATATGATTTTTAAAATATAAAAACAATTCAAACCACCAGAACCATGAACATAGCAGTAATAGAGATTGTATGCCTTTTTATTGTTATATCTATATTTGTTTTTGAAAACAAAAACCAAGCAACATATATTATCTTTTTTATTTATTATTTCTAGAGTTAGATTTAAAAACAAAAAAATATAGATAAACAATACATTTATTTTTTTTAATAAGTTAAAAACCCTTTTTCAATAGAATATATTCAATTGAATATTTAAACTTTTTTTCAATTGAGAATACAAATAGAATATCTAAATAAATTGAAAATGCAAAGTCTTACAAATTCTAGGGGTGCTCGCGGTTTGACGATTCGGTTGCGGCTAAAGGAACCTCAAATCCGTTATCTGTCCAAAATTAGACGGATTGGAAAAAATTAATCTGCAACTGTCCGCTCGTTATCATGCATCCGTCTAAAATATGACAGATCAATTTGGTTCGATCGATTTGAATGGATCGATATATCTACTGCTCACCTTAATTTGAGATGATTTTGTATTTGAATTTTTTTTCCACTAGATTATTTTTCAATAGTCAAAATAAAGAACTCAATCATGCCTTGAAATTGAAACTTCGAACACATCGTTAAAGATTTGTCGATGTCGTCTAATAAATCGCTACCCCAATAATTTAGCTAACCCATGTGGTATGGGTATGGGTGACAACTAGTCAACTTATATCTCATCCATGTCATCCACTGTTATACATAAGGGATAGCTAGCATGGGCATGAAACGTGCCTAACAAGCTTCACTCTCAAGTTTGTCTCAATGAAAGGCAAAGCTTATAAGGAAGTCAGTTAAAATTTAATTTTTTGATTTTTTTTTGAAAAAATATGTAAAAAAAATAGAAAAATGATATGATTTAAAATAAGTTAAAAGTTGACTCTTGACTTTTAACCATATCTTAATGAAAAGCATAATATATCATATAAGTGGTTATGTAATGGGATTTTAATTTTCTTATACTGTTATTTGTCGATATACCATTTGATATAGGTGAATATATCATCATATCATTGATATTAAGGCTTATTTTGAGAATTTGGTTAAAAATCACTTTTTAACTTGTAACCCACTCTCCCCTCTCACAAAAAAGTTTTAAAAAAATCAAAAAAAATAACTTTTAACTATCATCTCAAAACACCTATAATATATATTTTGATATCATTATTTGAAATTATGATCTCAAGTAATGTACATGCGACGGGTGTTCAGAAAAAATAATAATAATAAAAAATAGATGCAATTATCATCATCTTGAAAAAAGAAATTCAAATATAGATGGTGGAGAAAAAAATTGAAAAAATCAAAGTTTGAAATAAAAGACTTCAGACAGTTTATGTAGGAAGTTCCGGAATATTACATGACTAGTATGTCCGTGTTTAAAAGTACGGTATAATTAATAATGAGATCAAAATATAATTGAATATAGAATTATTAAGTTAAAATGTACCTTATCAAATTTGTTGCTAAACATTTGATGTGAAAATATAAATATAGGGCCGATTAGTTATCCGAAATAAAAATATGTTATCTTTGTTACTGAAGTGGGCTTTTTTAGTCTTTAAAGAAATCACACCACCCCCATTATCTCTCTTATCTCTCATTGTGAAAAGATTATATTTTAATAGTAAAACTAAACCATTTTTTTTGTTAACAGAACCCAATTTTAACCCAATTTAAATTTTGAATTCAAATTTGTTTGCCAAAGAAAAAAACATTTTCCAAAAAACATCTTCAAATTATATTTTGATCTCGTCATTAAACATATTCAATTTTTTTATTTATTTAAATTTTCAATTCAACTTTGTAAACTAAAAAAAATTTCTACAAACATTTTTTAAACATGACTATAATCAAACTCAGCAACACCAGCCAACAAAAAAAAAAAAAAAAAAAAAAAAAAAAAAAAAAAACAAACAAACGAACAACAAGAAGAAGAAGAAGTAGGGAAGAGGGATTTGGAAGGAAAGGACATGTGAAATTGGTCTCTCTCTCTCTCTCTCTCTCTCTCTCTTTATTTTTTTTTATTTTTACTAACTACAAAACTCATAAATCTAGGGATGCTCTTCACTTTTAAGAGCATAAAACACATAAACTCATAAATCTAGGGCATGCCCGGGTTATAAAAAAAATAAAAAATAAAAATAATGCTTGGTTTCTCACTCCTCTTCCTTTCTCTCTCTACCTCTCTCCCAACTCCTCAAATTCCAAACCATTCTCCAACAATTTCTTCCAAAACCATAGTTTCTGTCATGGACCACAACTCAAGATTCAAAAACTCTCACTATTGATCAGAATTCCAAACCACCCTCTCCGTACAATTACACCACCCTCACCGACAACAATCCTCTTCGAAACCACCCGCTGCCACTGCATAATGCCTCTTTCACGCTACCTCCAACGCGACGCAGTGGGGCCAAAACCTTATCCGCTGTTATCTACGACAACACTATTATCGACTGCGACTTCAACAGGTATCCTACGACAATGGTTCATTTGGATCCAATGCTCCCTGTGCCGAAAATGCTACACTTAGACCGACACAATCTTCAATTTGACCAAATTGACTCGCTAAGCTGCAACAACTGTCAGATGTGTCTCTATCAGGTATTGTACAACGACGATTTGTTCACGGTGGGCAATTTCTCAACCGAAATTTTGACGTTTCGAAGGACCATAGTCCCCACCGTTGCTCTCGAATGCGGTCACGGCAACGAAGGCTTATTCGTCGACGCTGTCGAGTTATTGGGTTAGGGCTAGGGGAAGTGAGGCTAAATGTCACGACCCAAACCCGCTCCTATGGGTTTAGTATCGTAACTGGCCAGTAATCCGAGATTACCGAAGGCTTGTTTAATAGTAGAACAGTGAAACAGAGTACAGGGGCTGGCGGAAACTAATACAGCAAATAAACAATGTCCAATGAACTGTGAGTCTGTATGCAAAAGATTTTCCATACATATATATATAAACAGTACAGAATAGTATGTACAACATTTACAGTTATTCAGGACAGGGACCTAATCCCTATTAAACAGTACAGTACAAAAACATTCAGTCTATACAATTATACAATGCAGATACAGAGACAGACGGGGAAATTAAAACACCCCTAAGCCATAGCTTGGCAGGCTCGGAACCTCGCAGTGAGGCACAGTGGTTGGCTTGTCAAAAGGGGAGTCTAACCCACGCTCCTAACTCCGGTCTGGTGCCTGAACACCTACATATATATATAAACAGTGAGCTAAAGCCCAGTGAATAATATAATGCGTAAAGAGGTTAAGAATGAATGTCCTTACAGTAATGAAAACAGTTCAGTGATTCAGTATATCAGTCATTCAGTCATAACGGTCATATGTGGTACATCTGTTAGCATAGCAGTACAGTAAACAGTAGGTCTTAAAAGACCGAACAGTAAATGATGGCCATCATATCAGTAAACAGTAGTGGTTCCAACATGTGAACCGACAGAGATCTCTATAACAGTAGCAGTAACAGTAACAGTAGTTGTTATGGATGCCACAATATAGTTCAGAATAGAGGACATACATTCATTCAGTTAACAGTATCAGTTCAGAAACAGTACAGTTCAATTGTTCAGAAGAAAATCATTTTGAACATATCTTTACACAGTTGTTACTCACAGAGTTCTGGGCTATAGATAAGCTAGAGCACGCCTCCCGATGCCAACCCTACACAGTTACAGATTGAACACACACTAAGCTATACAGTTGGGAAAAAATAATAACTTAATCCCTAATTTGCCTCGGTGTGGTTCTATATCTATATCCTCATTAAGATGCCTTAAACTAGGCCTAAGAATGCCTAGGATGGGATGAGGATGCAAAGATGCAATCAGAAAACATGTTTTTTTTTTTCCAGAATTTTCAGACAACAGAGGTCCCGCTCGAGAGTAGGTTTCCCCGCTCAAGCGGTCATGCAGACAAAGGTATACGCTCGAGCGTATACATTCCCGCTCGAGCTTTCTGCAAAGCAGGGCAAAAGTACTGGATAGGTGAAAATCACGCTCGATAGCCGCTCGAGCGTAATACACAAGGTCCCGCTCGAGCGTCAATTATTCTGCTCGAGCGGACTTCAAAACAGTACAAAGTGCTGGGAGCACGAATTCCACGCTCGAGCGCCAGTCACCCCGCTCGAGCGTGAGTTCAAAATCTGGAATTCCCAGATTTGAACCTCAAGCTCAAATTCAACATCAAATGTATCAAATTCGATTCCTTTGGGCCCATTTCCTAGAAAACACTTGTAAATACATAGTATGACATGATTCAAAGCTCAATTTGTAAAATCAAGGCCCAAAGGTGAGGAAATTAAACCCAATTTCAAACCAATTTTCAAGAACATGACTTCAATTGAACATGCAAGACTTTAAACAACTTTCAAGCTTCAAATAACTGTTCTAGTGAGCCAATTTTTACAAAACATGATAAATTCATGCACTAGAACTCCAATATGAACATGCAAGTAACAATCTTCCGTGAAACAACTTCAAACTCATCAATATAGGCATGCATGAATGGAATGAGCTTCAATTCAACATTATAAGGCTCAATCTAGGCTTAGATCACTAAGGACACAAGAACCATGCATGAATCAATTCAAAAACAAGTTCAAGAAGGTGGAAGTTCTACCTTAAGTCTCCAGTGCAAGATAAGGGAGTTCAATTTTTGCAATTACTCTACAATTCCTCAAGATTTCAAGCCAAACTCTCAATTGAACTCAATTCTCTCACTCTTTCTCTCTCTAGTCGGCTAACACTCAAAATGGCTGAAGAAATGTACAAGGTAAGATGAAGGTAAAGCTTAATATGTTCAATGTAGTGGGCCACTAAGTGGCACCAATGTAAATAAGTCCAATTCATGTAACTTACATCATACCCAATCACATTTCAAATAAATATGCCATAAAATCACATAAATTCTAATGATCATAAATCATCAATCAATTTCGGATTCGGCTGCCGATAAGGCCTTCAATTTGCAGTTTAAAGCATAAAACATGAACAGGTAATTAAACAGTCAAACAGATAGAGTTGTAATTTAACTAATATGCTCAATCAGTTCGGCTTCAGTTTTCAGTCAGTCGGTCAATTAACATATTTAGCTTCAGTTTAACAGTAATCAATGGCTTATCAGTAAACAGTGGTGAGGGTTATTACACTAAAAGACAAAAGAGAGAGTGTTTTGTAAGGCTGGAAATTAGTAAGTGAGGCTAAGAGCCTTAAGAGAGATAGGAGAGTTTAAAGAGAGAGTGAGAAGAGCCTGGGGGAGAGAGGGAGTGAATGTGTGTTTTGAAATTTAAAATGTGGAAAGTGAGGTTGAGAGAAAGAGAGATAAGAGAGTGTAGAGAGAGAATGAGGTGAGACATGAGAGAGAAAGAGGGAAGGTGGGTGAGTGTAAAGTTTTAGATAATGATGTTAGATGTGAAGATGCTGCGGTGCATAAAGCACAGTAGCAACTGCTGCACAAGGTACGGTATTGCTTTGTTTCTTTGTTTTGTTTTATTTTTATTTTTTCTTTTTGGCTTATTGTTGTTGAATGGATTGACTTTTAAAAATATTCCTCAAAGTGTTTCATTAATTTTCTTATTGGATTCATTTATTTAAAGAAAAAACCTTTGACCAAAATAATACTGATTTTCTTATTAGTTATTAAAAAATATTATGCTTACAACCCATCTTTGAGTATTTGTTCAAAATCAAATAAAGTTAGAAAATTTTAAAATTTTAATACATATTTAAATATATATATATATATAAATTATATTAAAATGTAAACATGTATATAAATATATAAAAGTGTGTAAGAATATGTAAAATGTGTATTAAAATTTTAATTTTTGAACATTATTTAATTTTTAACAATTTGTAACCTAGTTTTTTAAATACAACAAATAAGAAAGTCAATAATAATTTGGTTAAAGTTTTTTTGGAGAAATTATAAAAAAAAAAAAACCTCCTAGGATTTGACCCTTATAACAAAATAAGACCTTATATTTTAATTTTGTCAATTTAAACCCTAATATTTTGATTTCTTTTCAATCTAAACTGTTTATCTATTAATACTAAGTAAAACTAACAAAAAAGAAAAAACAAAAAAGAAGGTATTTTAGCCATTAAACTCAAAAAAAAAAATGTTATTTTAAACATTTTATATATACCTACATTAAGTTTAATGGCTAAAATACACTTCCTATGTCGGTTTTATTTAATAAAAATAGACAAATAATTTAGATTAAAAAAATATGGGTTTAAATTAAAAAAATTAAAACCAAAAAATTTATTTTATTACCATGGTCAAACTAAGATTTTTTTTTTGTGATTTGTCCAAGGTTTTTTTTATATATTTTTTTTAAACTGCAGTCAAACTTTGTTCTAAGAGATACTGTTAAAAGTCTAATATCATTTTATACGCGCGCACACACAAAAAAAAAAAAAAACAAAAAAACAAAAAACAAAAACAAAAACAAAATTAAAAAACAAACCAAAGACTCATACTCAAAGAAGACAATTGCATTGGAGAAAGTAGTGCACTACACTTGAAATTTGGAAAAAGACTACAAAAAGAGAGAGGATGGATGGGCGAATAGGTGAAAAGACTCAAAAAAAGGAAAGAAAGAGAGAGATATTTTGGGAGAAAAAACAAAAGTAAAGAAATCATCTTGACCATCCCGTTTGTTTTCAGAGATAGAATGGAGGGGATTGATAGTGAGGGGATTAGTAGTGAGGGGATTGTTAGTGAGGTGATTGATAGTGAAGAGATTAATAGTGAGGGGATTGATAGTGAGAAATTGTTAAATTATTTTTATATAAAATAATAAAACACATAAAAAAATATAAAAATTAAACATTAATATTTTTTAAAAAATTCCCAATATATAAAAAATAAAAAAATTTCTAATCCCCTCACTATTTTTCTAATACTATCTCTACCTCTTCACTATGAATCCTCCTTCCAAGGGTATTAGTAAAACCAAGGTATTAGTAGTCCCAATGCCATCTCTCAAAACAAACAAGGTATTAGTAATACCAAGGTATTAGTAGTCCCAATCCCCTTTCTATAACCCCAAACAAACGGGGCCTTAAATTGTTAGATAAAATAATCTGAACCGTTGTTTCAAAATGTATGTCCAGTACATTTTGAAACATTTTCAAAAACCGTCCGGCCATATTATATAGATTTATTTATAAAATGTTCTCAAAAAATTCAATTCTCTATGATAGTGTATTTTATACCAATTTTACTATTTTCATTTACTATAAACAATAATTTCATAAATAATTTTAATTTTTTGAATTATATTTTTTAATTGTAAAAAATATGAATATCAAATTAAACAAAATCATAAGCAACAATTGGATCAAAACAACTATAGCATAAAATTCATCATTTTCTGTAGTTTCAAACTATAATTTTTATTTGGTAAATAATCCAAAAAGGCTAAATTTTATCAAAATTACATCAATAGCTAGAACTATAGAAAATAATTCCATGGTGAATTCATAATACGTGATGGTTTTGTTTATGAAAATTTATTTAATTTCAACAATTAAAATCTTTTTTCGTAATTAATTTTTTTAATGAATTATTTGGTTCATATTTTAATTGAAATAAAATATACTATTATGAAAAATTGAATTTTTTCTATAAGAAACGAAATTTAGTTGTCCATGTAAACTTGAAACACTAAAATATAACTTATTAGTAATTTTTGAAAAAAATAATAAAATATAAATAAATAAAATTCAATGAATTCCAATTTTGACTTTTGACTACTCTACCAAGAGGTGCTCAATTAATAAAAATAGGATAAATTATAAATACACCCCTGAGATTTAATTAAAATATAAATTGTCCCTGTAATTTTGAAAATTACATTCTACTCTTTGAGGTTTCTAATTTCATAACAAATCGCCTATTTTATTAATAAATTATCAAGTCAATTAACAATTTTTAATGATGTTAGAAATATGTTTCAATTAATAATTTAGGTAATTTTATTATTATATAAGAGAGCAATTACGAATTTTATTTTGTTAGTTAATTCTGTTAAATAAAAAATTCTAACAAGGGAGTATTTGTAATTTTTCAAATTACAAGGGACAATTTATATTTTAAACAAATCTTAAGGAGTGTATTTATAATTTACCTTAAAAAATAATAGACCAGGGAATCAAATGTTATCCAACGCCTCGATTCCATCGAGAATTACAATCAAAATGCTTGCTAGGAACATAGGCTTCTCTATAAACTTTTGTATTACTGTTTTGTTATTTTTGTGTTTTGTTAAATTGTTGGATTGGGTATGTGCTCGTTTTGATCAGTCCCTATTGGATCTATGAATAAGCAAGCATGGAAAAAAAAGAAAAAAAAAAGTCCATTTCGTATGATTCGAATCAAGCATATATATGTTGTTCGTTTGTGTTGGATTTTTTTGCTAGTATGAAAAGTTTAAATATTTAATTGAAGTAGTTTATTTTCACCTGGGAGCTGTTTGGTTGATGCATTGGATTGGTGGATGCAAGATGGGCTTTGGGAATGCCACTGTTGCTGCAAATAATGTAATGCTATGTATTAGCATAGCCTTAATATGGATGTATGGGTTGAGTTGAGACTAACAGAGGGTGCTCTCCATTGAGAGAAGGAAGGAGTTTCCAATGTGTGGTGAGATAGTGAGAGCTACACTAAGATGTTTACAGTAACCCACTCTATTGACATTGACATTAGAGACATTAGATCAAGTGATAGTTCTTTCTCTTTTATCCACTTTACTCAATTATCAGTGTTCGGCATTTTTTTTTTATTATACAGTCTACTATAAGTTATGAAAGAGATTTTATTTTGGACTTAAAAAACCAATTTCACCCCTATATTTGATCAAGCTGATAAGAAAGTCTTACATTCTTGTATCCAATACTATATTTTATAAGTAAAGGAAATTTTTTCTTTTAATGGCTTTACTCTACTATCAATGTTCAACATTTTTTAATTATACGATCTACTATGAGCTATAAAAAAGATTTTATTTTAAACTTAAAAAACGGATTCCATCCCTATACTTGATCAAGTTAATAAAAAAATCTTACATTCTTACATCCAATATTTTATAAGGGAGTACACCAATTCAATTCATTGTTGTTAAACATTGATAGTTAAGTAAAGAAAAGAAAGACCATGACTTGAATAGGATTGGTGTACTCTCTTATAAAATATCAACAATGATAGGTGACCCGAAAATTCATAGCCCGAATGGCTCGAAACATCCAAAACGACGTCGTTTTGAGTGTAAAACGACGTCGTTTTGATACATTCAAGTCATTCGAGCCACACAAATTCGGACCATCAAATATTTTTCAATGTTTAATATTTTTTTAAGGTGTAACCAACTTATAGGATGAAGGGTTGATATTTTTTTGAGTGTAACCAACTTATAAGTCACTCCCTTCAAGACTTACATAAATGCATCCGATCTCATACTCAATGCAAGTGCACCTGATTCCGTACTTCCAAACTTACATATATGCATTCTATCTCATACTGCATCTGACTCCATACTCGATGTAGTAATTGTCTTTGATACCACATAATAATACATACTCCACGAGCAAAACTCATTCTCAGTAACACTATGGGCATGTTTGATTGGATGAATTAAAGGATGAAATTGGAATTATTAATTTGTGGGCCTAATTATTCTATATTTGTTTTAACATTTTGGTTTAGGATTATGACCCCGTTTGGTAGAGCTGTGAGAAAGTGATTATACCTTATACCTTAACAGCTTATAACTTATGACTGTGAATATAAGCTGATTTTTGACTTATAAATTAAGCTTCTCCTCTCCCATTCAAAGAATAAATTGATTTTTGACTTACAAAAAATTATAAACTGTATTGTTAAGTTGAACCAAACACGTCAAAATAACTTAAATTAAGCTAAAAACTGAAATAAGCTAGAAATAAGTCCTACCAAACAGGGCATAATTAATCTAACAAAATTGTAGGATTATTAGTAATAGGGTAGGTGTGAGATTATTAATCCCATGAATAATTTATCCTATTAATCCAATTGAATAGTGAATACCACACTAATTTGATAAGATTATTAATACCTCACTATTAGTCTTGTAAATCAAGCATGGCCTAAGAGACTAATAACATTCCTTCTAATCACAATGCAAGCAAAAAGCCAATTTTGTATTTTTATCCAATAACATAAACACACACAAAATTATCCAGAAAATTACTCTTATCATATTCAATCAGTACATTCCTTCTGATCACAATGTAAGCAGAAACACCCACAAAAATATCCAGAAAATTACTCTCTCATATTCAAGTGTAGCCTTACGCCCCACTTTTGAAATAATTGCCAAACCAAAAGAGTAACAATTTCAGGCTATAACATGGCCAAGCACTCCAAAATATTTACAACCAAAACCCAGTTAGAGCCATGGAGGAGAGAATCACAATTTGCAAACAAGCTCATAATAAGATTCCAAGATGGGCATAAATGACCATTATCATTTTGTTGATGGAATGGAAATCATGAGATCACCAAGTTCTTAATACATAAACCCCAAATTAATAAACGAATTAAACAAGAAAAACAAAAGCAGAGAAAGCTAAGGCATGCTAGCTATAGCTCTCCTATGGTTGGACTACTTGTATCTGTTGCTGCTGATGCTGCATTTTCTTCTGCAGATTCACCTGGGAACATGATCGAACCGCTTCTCCAGATAGTGGGACAATGGGGATGTTATCGCAGTTGCATATCTCGATCATGAAGCCATCCGGGTCGTGGAAGAACAGTTGATCGACGTGAATCCCGCCTTCCTCCACCATCTGCCTCATGCATTCGATTCCCATTTCCTTCAGCTTCTTCTCCACCACTGCCATGATCTCACACTGCAATGACACAGAAAACACACCACGTATCGTTTAACTAATCTGACAGCAAGTTCCACATTCTGATCACTAAGTTGCTTAATCTCATATACTGTATACAATACTCTAATTAATTAAAGAAAAATACTTCGTCTCCCAATTTATCATTCCCAATTACACCTCAAACGTGGAATTTAAGGATGCAAAATTAAAAGGATGTAACACCACTCGGTATACCAAGATCAACAATTCTACATACTCTAATTTATCGCCTCTAAATAACTCTAAATAGCTCTGATGATGTGGCATTGTTTGACATATTATTAGGATAGATTTTATGAATTATAAAGTAGGTGTCTCAAGTATTTTTTATACCCAGATATCAAGTCATGGACAGCCTATACTACCTCAAATTCTGCACAAGTTGTAATTCTCAAATCAAAATAGGAAATTGTCATGCATCAAAATTCCATTCATTCTGTTTGATTTAGTTTTTAAAAACTGTTTTTAAATTTTTTGTTTTTCAAATTTTTAATCAAATTCTTATTCCAACCTATTTTAGTTAAAAAAAAATTTTAATCTGAAAATAAACCAGAAATTAAAAAATTATTAAGTATGTTATTTTTTGGGTCCCTATTGAATCTTGAAAGTAAAAAAAAATTAATTAAAATATTAAAAAATTCCCCAAAAATATGGAAAATAAAAAATTCAAACATCTACTTTAATCACAAAGTCAAACAAAATGATTATTTTTAAACCTATCAGAACAGCATATTGTACACGTCTTGTTATGTCAATTCACAAGTTAAATTTTAAAAATAAAAAAAACAAAAACAAAAACAAAATCAATTTTTTCTCTGTGTTTTTGGCATGCAACCTAATAGAGCCAAAAAAAGTTGGAGAGAATCATCCTTGTCTTCATGTTGGGTTCCTTCTGTAACTATTCAGATACTGATTATTGTCATCATCCCAAGTTAGTTCAAGAAACTGACAAATTACATATAAACATAATGAAAATAATAAAAACATATTACAATTGATCAGATTGAAACTTGAAAGTACCTGGAATGAAATATGATTGTCCTTGGGGTCGATTTTGCTTTTCTTCATCATATGTTCTGGGTCTTCTGATTGCAAAAGATGTATTCCAATTCCATAACTGAACAACCTACATTAAAACCCAGAAACCCAAATCAATCAAATCAACAACAAAAATATTTTCCCGAGAAAATTAAAAAGAAGGTAGGAACTCCATTATTCTAAGTGGGTTTTTTTCTTACCAAGCTCCATCAAAATTAAATGAGTTGGGTCTTCTCACTGGGACGAACCCAAGAACATTCGTGTAGAAATCGATGGATTTCTCAAGTGATCTACAAACAAGTGAGACGTGATTCAGAGAGGTGAGCCGCAAAGGGTTTTCCAAATTTTCCTTCATTTTCTCAAGAAAGTTCAAAATTCAAGATTCTCTCAAGAAAGTTTAAAATTCAGAAAATAAAGATTGCCGGAACAGAGAAGAAGAGAGAATCAGGGACTAAAAAACAGAGAGAGAGCAGAGAGATTGAGAAAAGTTGCTGAGATAGTCACGGAATTCTATGAAATTGAAAGGGCAGGGCTTGGTTTATATAGACCACGTGAAGGGCCTTCGTGTCCACCACGTATGCATGCTTTCATGTACACGTGTCAGATATACTAGGAGACGTTTGACATGTTGCTGACTCAGATCATGAGACCTACCACCGACCGAGTAATTGTCATGGGTGCGAGTTTCATATTGGAAAATGTCGTGATGTTAAATAATTTATCAAACCTTTTAGATAAATACGTGGTTAACACAGATTTATATGTGTAGTAAAAAATTTAATAAATTATTTAAAATTTATAATATAGATCTTTTATGTTAGTGTAGGCAATCATTAATAATAATTGTTTTTTATTTTTTATGATGCGAGGTTGGAATTAGTTTATGTGTGACTTGACTAGTCCCAAAACATGCAGTGGCTCCAAGGAATCTAAAGAATTATATAGCCTACAAAATAAAAAATAATAAAAAAAATAAAAATAAAACGATATTGTTAGATAAACATATAATTATGTGATTTTCTTGACTTGTATAATAATTTTTGCTTACAGTAATATTATATCTCACTAATTTTGAAATTTCAAAACCAACTTTTAATAACATGATAAGATGTAGTTTATGCCTGTGTTTGGCAAGTGGGTTTGTAGGTTTTTTTGGCTATTTTAGCCACAAAAAACAAAATAGGCTATTTTAGCCATAAAAACAAAACATCACATCCAACCCATAATCATTACATTCTTCTCTCACAAAAAAACTCAAAAAAGCTAAAAAGCCAAAAAGCCATTCCCAAACCAAGTTTTTAAGCCCAGGCTAAAATAGCCAAAAAAATTAAAAAACCAAAAAGCCAACCAACTTCCCAAACATAAGCCATGAGATCTTATGGCATATCACTTGGGTTAGTAGTCAAAATTGAGGTAAAAACTTTTTTTTTGTGTTTTCTTATTTACCACTTCCATGCTTGACACGTTCTCGTTCACAAAATTCAATCACAACTTCCTCTAATGAGGTTGGGTTTACACATTTGGTAGGAACCATTTAATTTGAGGTGATTATATCCGATTTTAAGATTGAATTTTGTACATTTAATTTTTTTTAATAAATTTTTTTACACATCCTCAGTTTTTTACCATTAAGAATTTTAACAATAATTATTACAGAATTAATAAAAATAAATAATATTATATTCAAAACATATATATATATATATATATATAAAATTCTATTATGAGGTGTCAATGGTTAGTTTCTTTATTATGAGGTGTCAAATGTAAGTTAAATTTGCTTTATTAATAAACTACATGATAATTATTAAGAACCAATCTCCAAATATTTTTTAGATTGGATTATATGAAGAAGCATCTTTTGCGTGAGACAACCTAAAAACCATGGTGCCAAGCAACAACCAACGTTGAATCCTCATGAGATGTTGATTAGAGCAAAGTTCTAAAGCGGTGAGTGTGAATGTCGTTGGTTTGTAATTTTATATTTAACCTTCTCCATGCTTTGATGATTAGGCACTTTAATGAATGAACAAAAATCATTTAATATTTTTGGTCAAAAATTTTGTTATGTTATTATTGGATGTGATAGTCACTAAATGTGAGTGACATTAACCAGCATTAACTTCTTTATACAACAATGGTCTTGTTTGGAAAATAGTTATTTTTTAAGTTTTTTTTGACTATTTGACTATTTTAGTATGCTATTTTAGTTTGTATGTTTGGAAAGATGAGTTGAATTTTTTTGAATGGTTGTATTGGAAAAGTGTTTGAAATGATGTTTTAATATGAAATTACCAATCTACCCCTACATGTGTCCATGTACTGTTCCAACAGGAAAATGAATGTTTGTGTGCTGACATGGCAGTGGGTGAATTTGGATGCTGCTTTTTATTTATTTATTTATTTTTAACAGAATTTGGAGGCAGCTTGTAACGGCTAAAATGAGGCAATTTGGCACAAAATTTGAAATCTTCAATTTGTGAATTATAAATAAATTTTAAAAGAGCAATAAATAAAAAAATAAAAAAATAAAAACAAATTTTATAACTTGTAAACAATTGGCATACTATGTAGTGTACCAACATACCTTCTGGCATTATTTTAAATCTTACCCATTATACAAATTACAAATTTCTAAAAATTCAACAATTATTAGTAATCATTTATTGTACACTGAAGTTTACCAATTGTTGCATATACCATTATTTATTTGTTTGATAGTTAACTTGTAATTATAAATAAGAATGAAAAAAAATTGACAAACTTCTTACAAATTAACTTTTAATTCTATCAATTACAAATTCGAGATTATTACAAATTTGGGCAACATTGGAATTTTAATTAAAAAAGTAAAATATCCATGCGATTACAAAATTTTCCTAAATTTGAATTGTCCCCACACAAAGTGCAAATACAACTATAATTATCAGTCAATTTGTCTAGAACTTTTACGTTTAATTATAAAAATTACGAATTACAATTAATTCCTGGTTCAATTTATGGAGGTATCTCATGCAAAGTTCATAGGACAGAGTTGGAGGCATGGTTTCTCATGCATCAAGCATTCGTAACCAAGAATAAAAAGCATTTGTAACAGTCATTTAACAACAAAGAACCATTACTTTGCATACTGTACTCTCCGCACGGTATTTCAAGAAAAAGTTAAACAACATACAAATTTATTATTCACTAAATTAATTTGTGCCTCTTCACATTAATGTCAAGCTTTGTTGTTAATTTTTTGTAAATTAATACAACAGTGTTTAAAACAAAAATCTGGGCAAAAACTTCAGCAAGAACTCTATTTAACCAAGACCAAAAATTAATTCCTATTTCATAAATCCGTGTTACTAACAAAAACAGATTTCGGAATTTAATAGTTTTTAAAAATGTTAATTTATATTTTCAACTCCTAACAAAATTATTAAAATACCAGAACCATCCATGTCCGCGGAACAAATTGTCAAGAACAAATTATGGGAAGAAAAACAAAAAACATAGCACAGGCATCAATGTTTGAAGAAAAGATTTTGAAGAACTTTAAAAACAGAAAAATTAAATTAAATTCAGCATGACAATCTGTTTGACGAATAACTTTGTGTTCTTCTAGGATGTTTTGCTAAACTTTTTCGTGCAACAACATGTCAAAAAGCAAAGCTCGAAATACAAAGGAAAAAAAAATTGGGCAAAAAAGATTATGACCAGATCGACAAATCTACCACCAAATACCATCAGTAGGGAGCAAAACACACAAGGATCTTCAACATCGGAATGAAAAACTAGCAAAACTGAGTTAGCAAAAGCTAGAAAAAGATGTAAAATCGGGTCAGTTCATTTACTTGTCGTAGTTCTTCGTCGATCACGTGGTCTGGAAGGGAGAGCTCCGCTGGCCAGAGATCTGCTGGAGAGAGATCCATGACAGAGAGTCTTCTTTCTTCAGTCGGTAAGTGAGAAGTGACAGAGAGTCTGCTTTCTTCAGTCGGTAAGTAAGAGATGAGAGAGATGATGGAAGATGAGTTGGAGAGTTATGACAATTGGATTGAAGAGTTATAAACATTTAAAGGGTAAAACGATAATTTCACCTTATAGTGCAACCTAACTGTACACAACCTACACAACCTCAACAACAAGAAACTTTTTGACTATTTTAAAAAAAAGAGGCTACAATAGCCTATTACACCGTTTCGCAAACAAAGTCAATATACAATAGTTTTAAGAAATAAATTTTAGTAGATTAATTCGTATATTGTCGGACAATGAGTTAATAAAATGGTGTATCAAAGTAAAAAAAAAAAAAAAAAAAATTAAAATTGCTGAGATAGTCACGGAATTCTATGAAATTGAAAGGGTAGGGCTTGGTTTATATAGACGACGTGATAGGCCTTCATGTCCACCACGTATGCATGCTTTCATGTACACGTGTCAGATATACTAGGAGACATTTGACATGTTGCTGACTCAGATCATGAGACCTACCCCCAACCGAGTAATTGTCATGGGTGCGAATTTCATATTGGAAAATGTCATGATGTTAAATAATTTATCAAACCTTTTAGATGGTTAACACAAATTTATGTGTGGAATATGAGAGGTTTAATAAAAAATTTAATAAATTATTTAAAAATCTTAATATAAATCTTTTATGTTAGTGTAGGCAATAATTAATAATAATTATTTTTTATTTTTATTTTTTATGATCAGGGATTCGAATTAGTTTATGTGTGACTTGACTAGTCACAAAACGTGCCGTGGCTCCAAGGAGTCTACATAATTATATAGCCTACAAACTAAAAAATGATAAAAAAAAAAAAAATAAATAAAACGATATTGTTGGATAAACATATAATTACGTGATCTTCTTGACTTGTATAATAATTTTTGCTTACAGTAATATTATATCTCACTAATTTTGAAATTCTAAAACCAACTTTCAATAACATGATAAGATGTAGCTTATGGCATATCACTTGGGTTAGTAGTCAAAATTGGGGTCGATGGTTAGTTTCTTTATAAATTCAAATATAAGTTAAATTTGCTTTATTAATAAACTACATGATAATTATTAAGAACCGATCTCCAAATATTTTTTAAATTGGGTTATATGAAGAAGCATCTTTTGCGTGAGACAACCCAAAAACCATGGTGCTAAGCAACACCCAACGTTGAATCCTCATGAGATGTTGATTAGAGCGAACTTCTAAAGCGGTGAGTGTGAATGTCGTAGGTTTGTAATTTTATATTTAACCTTCCACATGATTTGATGATTAGGCACTTTAATGAATGAACAAAAAATCATTTAATATTTTTGGTCAAAAGTTTTGTTATGTTATTATTTGATGTGATAGTTACTAAATTGTGAGTAACATTAACTAGCATTTACTTCTTTACACTACAATGGTTTTTGTTTGGAAAGTAGTTATTTTTTAGATTTTTTTTTGACTATTTAATTATTTTAATAAGTTATTTTAATTTGTATGTTTGGAAAGATGGGTAGAATTTTTTTTGAAAGGTGAATATTGGAAAGGAAAATGCATGAGACCCCAGTGGGGATACTGGGGTCTCTTCCTATTGGCCCAAAAACTGTTTTTTTTTTTTGGTGATTTCCAGCCATTACCAGCCCCCACGCGGAGGTGGGGTGCTGGGGGTCTTCCCTGCTGGGGTCTCCAGCAGGGCCCTATTGAAAAAGTGTTTGAAATGATGTTTTCATATGAAATTATCAATCTGCCCCTGCATGTGTCCATGTACTGTTCCAACAGGAAAACGATTGTTTGTACGCTGAAGTGGCAGTGCGTGAATTTAGACGCTGCTTTTTAATTTTTTGTTTTTTTTAACAGAATTTGGACGCAGCTTGTAACCGCTAAAATGAGGCAATTCGGCACAAAATTCAAAATCTTTAATTTGTGAATTATAAATAAATTTTAAAAAAGCAATAAAAAAAAAATTATAACTTGTAAACAATTGGCATATTATGTAGTGTACCAACATACCTTCCGACATTATTTTAAACTTTACCCATTATACAAATTACAAATTTCTAAAAATTTAACAATTATTAGTAATCATCTGTTAGTAGTACACTGAAGTATACCAATTGTTGCATATACCATTATTTATTTGTTTGATAGGTAACTTGTAATTATAAATAAGAATTAAAAAAAAAAATTGACAAACTTCTTACAAATTTAAGTTTTAATTCTATCAATTACAAATTTGAGATTATTATAAATTTGGGCAACATTGGAATTTTAATTAAAAAAGTAAAATATCCATGCAGTTACAAAATTTTCCTACATTTGAATTGTCCCCACACAAATTACAAATACAACTATAATTATTAGTCAATTTGCCTACAACTTTTACGTTTAATTATAGAAATTACGAATTGCAATTAATTCCTAGTTCAATTTATGGAGGTATCTCATGCACAGTTGATAGGACAGAGTTGAAGGCATGGTTTCTCATATGCATCAAGCATTCGTACCCAAGAATAAAAAACGTTTGTAACTGTCATTTAACAACAAATGACCATTACTTTGCATACTGTACTCTCCGCACGGTATTTCAAGAAGAGAAAAGATAGGGATCATGAAAAAATTTTCATGAAATTAATCATGAAAAATTTATGACTCTTGGATTTCCTTGATTAGTGTATGGTGTTTTATTTTAAATATAATCTAAGAATCATAAATTTTTCATGATCATTTTCATGAAAAAATTTTCATGATATCTAGCATTACTCTTTCAAGAAAAAGTTAAACAACATACAAATTTATTATTCACTAAATATGAACAAATTAATTTGTGCCTCTTCACATAATGTCAAGCTTTGTTGTTAATTTTTTGTAAATTAATACAACAGTGTTTAAAACAAAAATCTGGGCAAAAACTTCAGCAAGAACTCTATTTAACCAAAAATTAATTCCTATTTCATAAATCCGTGTTACTAACAAAAACAGATTTCGGAATTTAATAGTTTTTAAAAATGTTAATTTATATTTTCAACTCCTAACAAAATTATTAAAATACCAGAACCATCCATGTCCGCGGAACAAATTGTCAAGAACAAATTATGGGAAGAAAAACAAAAAACATAGCACAGGCATCAATGTTTGAAGAAAAGATTTTGAAGAACTTTAAAAACAGAAAAATTAAATTAAATTCAGCATGACAATCTGTTTGACGAATAACTTTGTGTTCTTCTAGGATGTTTTGCTAAACTTTTTCGTGCAACAACATGTCAAAAAGCAAAGCTCGAAATACAAAGGAAAAAAAAATTGGGCAAAAAAGATTATGACCAGATCGACAAATCTACCACCAAATACCATCAGTAGGGAGCAAAACACAGAAGGATCTTCAACATCGGAATGAAAAACTAGCAAAACTGAGTAGCAAAAGCTAGAAAAAGAAAATGAGTGAGAGCACTAATTAGTGTTATCATTAATGATGTGGCAGTGAGTCCCACTATGAATGATTTGATGTGTTTGACCTTGGTGTTGTATTTTTTTTCTTTTTTATTGAGTGCCATGCCATTAATAGTCTTTTTAGAACTTCAAAATTAGTGGTCTCTATCATTGTTGGCTAGAAAAAGATGTAAAATCGGGTCAGTTTATTTACTTGTCGTAGTTCTTCGTCGATCACGTGGTCTGGAAGGGAGAGCTCCGCTGGCCAGAGATCTGCTGGAGAGAGATCCATGACAGAGAGTCTTCTTTCTTCGGTCGGTAAGTGAGAAGTGACAGAGAGTCTGCTTTCTTCAGTCGGTAAGTAAGAGATGAGAGAGATGATGGAAGATGAGTTGGAGAGTTATGACAATTGGATTGAAGAGTTATAAACATTTAAAGGGTAAAACGATAATTTCACCTTATAGTGCAACCTAACTGTACACAACCTACACAACCTCAACAACAAGAAACTTTTTGACTATTTTAAAAAAAAGAGGCTACAATAGCCTATTACACCGTTTCGCAAACAAAGTCAATATACAATAGTTTTAAGAAATAAATTTTAGTAGATTAATTCGTATATTGTCGGACAATGAGTTAATAAAATGGCGTATCAAAGTAAAAAAAAAATAGACTATAAAATTTAAAAAATGTTCCTAATAAATACACTTTTATAGATAAAATAAATATTTACTTTTTGAGAGAACAGTTTTCGTGATAAGAACATGTTAGAAAAAATCATTGGTGTAAAAAAAATGGTTGAAAAAGTCGTCCATGATGATTGGCGGTGGTTGATGATAGTAAGATGGACAGATAAATGACATGTATAGATAAATAAATAACTAAAATTTGGACATATATGTATGCTTTGGGCAAATAGATGTTCTTTTACCTAAAAAAAATTAAAATTAGACATGTAGTCTGACTGCCCCTTTTAAAACCTCATATAAAATTGGGATAGTGGCTTAACATTCTTTAGGAATGAAATTTGTTTTACGCATTTGTAGTGGATTTTTGTTTTTGCCAGTGGGTGTTTGGCACTCCACCCCGACTAATTTTTGGATTATATATAATTTCTCTGTTTTATGAAAAATGAGTGAGATCTCTAAAAAGAGAGCTCTAATGAAGCATTAATTTGTCTTTTTCTTCCTCATATTTTGTCTTTTACCTCACTATTTTTTTTTTTTTAAATTTATATGTGCGCTAGCTCATTAGAGCAGCTGCAGTGTAGCTCTAATTAGAGCTCTGCAGCACTACTACTGTTTTATATACACTAATTAATTATCAAGTCAAAACATAATCAAGTCAAAACAATAGGGTAACCTTAAAATAGTGATGAGGGGGTCTCTACCCCAATTAATTAATTCCTTAACTACAGGTAGGGTTTTCTTCCATATAGTGGTGCTCCAGAAAAAATCATTTGGAATTTTAGGGATTACAATAAAATTATAAAGATTTTCAAGGGGCAAAAATGTTAATTTCTATTATAAATACTCAAAATAGAGCATGGGCAAAATGAGAGTTTTGTGAAGTTTAGGATGGAAGGTAAACTTATATAAATTTCGGAGGGGTCATAGATTTTCAAGGGACCAAAATAAAACCATATAAATTTTGTAAGGGTCAAATGCTATTTTTTTTTTCCCTTCTTATAAATACTTAAAATAGGCTTGGTCAAATAGTATTTTTTGTTCCCCCCGTCAGCCTAAAATTGGTAATTATCTAAAAAGACAAAAACAAATATAAAATTTAAGGACCGTGCTAGGGATCTCGAAAGCTTCCCCCCCGAATTCCCCCTAATTATGCGACGACGCCGTTTTTGATTTTTTTTTTTGTAGAAAGAAGAAGGAAGATCAGAGAAGGAAGAAGAAGAGGCTGCGAGGCAGAGGCTGCGACGACGATCGGCGGAGGCAAGGCTGCGATAATGGGGCAGAGGCGGCGGCGGCGGCGGGCGGAGGGCTGCGACGACCTGCCTCCTCCTCTCTCTCTCTCTCTCTCTCTCTCTCTCTCTCCCTCTCCTCTCCCTCTGTTTCAGCCTACATGACGAAGAAGACGAAGAAAAAAAAAAAAAACCGAATGCCCAAAACGATGTCATTTTGGGCATTCGGAGGATTAGGGGGGAGAAGATTCGAGCTCTGAAACATTATCCAAAATTTAATTATTGATCTACTTTTTAACTTTCATATATTTAACTATTAGTATTTCTTGATTATGATTATTCAATGATCCTAAGATTTGTGTTTTAATCAATTCCAACCGACAATAGAAGTTGTGAAAGTGATTGTAAATGATGGGTCCTTTCTTACTTGGTTAAAAACACAACTTCTCCATATGCATGCTCAGGCGATGCTATGGTAGATTTGGATGTACCATACATCAGTTATGAGGTTATATGATTTTATATTATAACTAATATCATATGATCATAACCATTATCATATTAACTCATAACTTAGTTATATTTAGTTATTCATACATACCATATTATCTCATAACTATCACATGACTAAATTATTTTTATAATTTAATTTTGAATTGGCAACCGGTGTAACCGGTTACCAAAAAGAGGGCAAATGAAATCAGAGGAGTCCAGGGGTCCCAAGTCAGTTGACCTCCCTCTTTTGCTCGAGCTCTGGCTCTGGTTGTTGCTGTTGCTCTTCTTTTTTTTTCCCTCTACTCTTTCGCCATGGCCAAAGCTTCAGTCATTGCCGCAGACCACCAACTCCGTTGGCGTCAGTTACCAAAAAGAGGGCAAAGGAAATTAGAGGAGTCAAGGGGTCCCAAGTCAGTTGGCCTCCCTCTCTTGCTCTTGCCCTTGTCTTCTCCTCTCTTCCGCCATAGCCGAAGCTTCAGCCATTACCACCAGCCTTGTCGACGTCGGGGCCACCATTTAGGGTTTTGCCTAACAGATTTTTATTTATTTATTTTATTTTATAACAGAATTAACGTCAATAAAAGAAAAGAAAAAATAAAGAAAATTTATATTTGGTGAATTTTTAAAAATAGTTTCTTGAACTTTTAATTTGTATTTTTATAGTTTTAGTGATTTTTATAAATAAAAAAAAAATTACTTGTTGGATCTACTTAATTTTGATAAACTTAAAAATATAAAATTTGTAATTTTTTTTTAAATTCATTAAAATGTACTAAATTATTTTTTTTTTTAATGGAGCTTTGGATGCGTTTGGCGACTTGGATTTGGTTGTTTTCAATTTACCTTTTTACTTTTTTATTATTTGTTGTAATAATCCTCCTTGTTTGGAGGTTGTGTCCTTTCTTTGTGAGGGTTTTTTTTTCTCCTCCTCTATGGAGACTAGGATTCTTCCTCGTATGAAAGTTTGGTATCTCTTTATGTGATCTTTTGCTACCACTATACGAGATTAATCCATTTTGTTTATCATTTTTGTAATGAAGATTTTCTTCTCGGTCTAAAAATAAATAAATAATTAAATATCACACACACCATTTTATGGAGTGGATTTGTTTTTTTATTTTTTATTTTTTAAATAAGATAAAATTAACACAACAAAGTTTCAACCTCATCTTCTCCAAACTCAAAATTAGATTAAGATTTTTATTAAAATTAAATTAAATTAAATTAAAATATAATTAAGAATTTATCTAAAAGATAAATTTAATTAATGATTGGTTTTAAAATATAAAATAAAATAAATAATATTTAAAATTTGATAAAAAATATAACTAAATTAAAATTATATTAAAAAGATAGATATTAAAATAAATAATTAAGAATTTAAAATTATTAATTGTGACTTAAAATATAATTAAATTAAAATTTGACCAAAAAGTAAAGAATTACAATAAATAATTAAAAATATATGATTAATTGTGATTTAATTGAATTGATGTTATAAATTATAAATTGTGTATGAAAAAGGATGGAGAAAGGAAAAAGAAAGTATAAGGTTTGAGAGTATTACAATAATTTCACACATATAAGTAGGGCTGCAAATGAACTGAGCTGTTTATGAACAAGCTCGGCTCGGCTCGTTAAGGGCTCGGCTCGGCTCGTTTATCTTTATTTAAATTATATAATAAATATATTTTTTATATATTAAATAATATATATATAAATAATACTTTTTATTTAATTTTTTTATTTAAATAATATAAATAATATTTAAAAAAACTTATCAAGCCGAGCCGAGCTCGAGTTCTATTAATGTTAACGAGTCGAGTCGAGCTCGAGCCTAATTTCTTATCGAGCCGAGCTCGAGCTCAATAAACGAACTCGATAAGTAAACGATCTGAGCTTGAGCTCAGCAAAGCTCGGCTCGGCTCGGCTCGGTTCGTTTACAATCCTATAAGTTAATAGTTATGTTTTAGTTTAAAATCACATGGGTGAGGCTTTCTTACAATATTTGAACCATAAAAAGTAACATATTCAGAGTTTAAGTCACAATGTATTCGTAGTTTAAATTACAAGAGGATAAAATAAATTTTACATTTTTTTTGTTGCGTGAATTTAGCTTTATGGATTTTTGTATTTTCTCTACAAACGTTACCGATGTTGAGAAATTTAGGAGAATTGAATATCTGATGAAAGAGTGATTATTTGGTTTAGTAAATTTTGTTACAAAAAATTTAAAAAATATACTTTTAGCGACAAATTTAAAAAATGTCCCTAATAAATAGTATACTTTTAGGAATAAAATAATTTCATCCATTTACTTATTGGGAGATTTACCAATAAATCCCAAAATGTAAACTTATGAACCAATTGGTCCCATTTTTATTCTAGTAAACCGTTTAGTCCTAAAAAATTCTGAGGGACGTAATTACCCTAATTTAGACACCACTCATCTCTCTCAGCATTCTCTCTCTCACATGGAGACCCAGCCACACACATATCTTCTCTCTCTAGCAGACACAAGACACCATGCACACAAAACACCATTAACAGACACACCCAGCAGCTACACCCATACACACCATACACACAACACACACACACACACACAAATACACACACACACAGAGCACACACCAAACTTAGCTTTGTCTTCTCTCTCTAAGACACACCCAGCGCATAACACACACACACTGATACATGCACACACACACACTGATGGCTTCAATACACACACACACACACAACACACACCAAACCCAGCTCTGTCTTCTCTCTCTAAGACACACCCAGCGCATAACACACACACACTGATACACGCACACAC
>NW_021024973.1:1980005-1993500 GCF_004153795.1 Camellia sinensis
GGTTTCGATATGCAACTAGGCCAATTGGTCAAAAAGGGTACCTTAGCAAGACTACCTAATATACCTCTCACACCTAACACCGAGAAGTGGATATGCTCGACAATTGAAGAATTTTAGGTGCTAATGGAATCCCGTGCGATGAGGAAATCATACCTCAACCCCGTTTTGGCCACATCCAAGCTTTGGAACGGATGTGTGGGCTCACTCTACACGAGGCTCGATCCTTGGTCCCTGATGGAAAGCTGGATATTCCTAGTTTGATTCATCGATTTTTTGATGTCGGTGACCGCAGCGACCGTCTTTGGCAGAGTTTTCTTCAGCATGCCCTGTGTTTGTGCATGTTGGCTCATTTTCTTCTTGCCCTGGGTTTCGGAAAGTCTAGCATTCGCTTTATCAAAGGGGCCTAAGGTTTAGAAGAGGGCAAAAGCTACACTGGCTTAGCACTGGCCGAGACTTTGATGGGCTTGGACGCCTTTCATCGGTGAGAGACAGCCAAATTCACAGGAAGTCCACTACTTTGCAGGTAACGTTTCCCACCCTTCACACATTTGTTTCTTACATCACTCGGCCCTCAGGCTCTATTTTTCTCTCAAAACCCTTTCTCACTTTTCTCTCCATGTACACCTCTCTGTTCTTTAATCTCTTTTATTTTTCATTCCTTCCCAGATATGGCTTATGGACAGGTTGAAGGTAGTGGATTCTTGCCCTACATATTTAGCACGAGGTTTTTTCTTTTGCCAACGGCTAGTCCATTTCCCAAATGAAGAGTGGTGGTGCTAGTGGATGTGCAATAGGTCTGCTACTGACATTGCTTGGCGTTGCCCCTAGTTTGATCTGCTCGAGATAAGCTATAGCATGTCTCGACAACCTGGCATTCAGTTGATTGGCTTGACACACTGTGTCTTCTATTTTTCATTTCGGTTCAGGCGTCAGTTCAAACACGACCAGACTTGTCTAGAAGAGGGGGTAGAGTACCCACTTTCATTTTGCAATCCGAGGTTCACAATTAGCTCAGTATCCCACTTCTTGGAGGACAAGAGAACTTTTGGCCCTCGCTCCCAATTTCAATTGTGCCCTTTCTGGTGAATGCGTAGCTTGGCTCGAGGATGAGGCGCAAATCGGGCCTACTTTAGCATTTGAAGCTTCCACAAGCTCTGGAAGGGGACGCAGGAACAGTTGACTCAATCATGCCCCAAGTTTATTGCTTTGATCTGTACTTTCAAGTTTTCCTTTGAGTGTAATAAAAGCAACTTTGATTTATATCAAGTGTTAGAGAACTTTGTATTGAAATCAATGAAATTGAAGTTGTGGGTACTGAAAATTTTTCGTTTGGTCCAAAAATGGTCTAAGTTGTAAAAAGATTAATTTGAACAAAATCAACTTTTATTAAAACTTTTCAAAACCATTTTCGGTATGGATCACAACTGGACATGCCCAAAACCTATCCTTGAGATGTATAACCCCAAATCCAATAACTGGAAAGTTGCCCCTTGTCTGATTAACACTGCAGTGGAGATCACAACCGAACTCTTGGATGTAGAAAAGACAAAGATGACCAACATAATCACATGGACACAGTTGATTTGGAAGTGTTTACGGCTGGACTTCAGAATGAAGTTGCCTACGTATTCCAAAGACGGGAATCAAGCCTTATGTAGTTCGGTTCGGGTTCACTCGGGTTTTAACACTCTCCTTTTACGCTCTAACTTTTGCCAATGCGACCCTTTTTGGGTTTTCAACCTTTGAGCTCAGTTTTTCTTATTTCAAATTTTTGTGCTCTAACTTTTGCCTAGGTCGCCCTTTCGGGTTTTCGGCCTAGCGAGCTGCTCAGGGGTAGTATTTTTTCAACTTGTCCATGTTGACTGGTTAAGAGAATTCAAGGCGATCTAAATCCCTAAGAATGACAGCTCCACCCGACCAAATAGACTTGATGATGTAAGGACCAGTCCAATTAGGTCTGAATTTGCCCCTAGGGTCGTGGATGGGAGCTCGGTTGTCTTTGAACACCGAATCCCCTTCTTTCAAATTCCTGGACTTAACCTTCTTGTTGAAAGCCCTGGCAATTCTGCATTAATAACCTTGGACGTGATACAGTGCTTTCAGCCTTCTCTCATCGAACAACATGAGTTCCTCAAACTTGCACTGCTGCCAATCTGCCTCTGCTATTTGGCACTCAGCCATAACCCGCAGTGACGGAACCACAACTTTGATTGGTAGAACAACCTCCATTCCATAAACCAAGGAATACGGAGTTGCCCCAGTAGAAGTTCGAATTGATATCTGGTAGCCCCAAAGAGCAAATGGCAGCTTATCTGGCTAGTCCTTGTAGGTTTCCACCATCTTCTGTAGAATGTGCTTGATGTTTTTGTTGGCAGCCTCAACAGCTCTGGTTGTTTGCGGCCGATATGTGGTTGACTTATGAAAAGCCACGTTGTATTTCTCCAACAAGTCGGTCACCTCCTTCTTGAAGTGGGAACCATTGTCCGAAATGATCTCATTCGGGACCCCATAACGACAGATAATGTTATTCTTGATGAACTTTGCTACGTGTGAAACTTTCAGCACTGCGTAGGATTGGGCCTCAACCCACTTTGTAAAGTAGTCTATCGCCACCAGGATGTACTTATGCCCGTTCGACCCCTTCGGAGTAACTACCCCAATAACATCAAATCCCCCAGAATGAAAATGGCCACGATGAAGTCATGTTATACAGCTTCGATGGCGGGATGTTCATGCAGTTTACATGAATCTGGCATTTGTGGCATCGCCGAACAAAGCCAATACAATCCTCCTCTATGGTTGACCAGTAGTAACCCTATTTGAGAATCTTCTGAGCTAGCATCACTCCGCTCATGTGTGCTTCGCACTCTTCTTCGTGGATGGCCTCCATTAGGCGCTTTGCCTCTTCAGCATCAACACACTATTTATGCATCCCTAGATGGCCCCATTTGTACAATTTACCCCTGCAGACGATAAACTGAGCAGCCATTCGTCGTATTGCCCTCTTATCCTTGGCATTTGCCCTAGGTGGATAAGCCTCCTTTTCCAAGAAGTTCCAGACGTCATGATACTAGGGGTTCTTATCTTGTACTTCCTTCATTGTGGCAATCAGCTCGTAGGCCGGTACATACCTCTGTTCAATGATGATTGGACGCATCTGAACTCCCAAAAGGATGCCTATCATGGAAGATAGAGTTGATAAAGTGTCAGCGAACCTATTGCTCTCTCTTAACAGATGCGTGAAGGTTAACTTCTCAAACCTAGGAATTAGAACGTCCAAGGTTTGGTGATAGATTTCCATCATTTCTTCTTTAACCTTCTAGTCTCCTTTCGCTTGAGACACAACTAGGTTCGAGTCCCCAATGACGTCCAACTGTTTTGTCCCTAGTTCTAGGGTGACTTCCAAGCCAGCGATACATGTCTCGTGCTTTGCCTCATTTTTTGATACTTTAAACCGGAGTTTGAAAGTTAAGGGTATATGGGGAGTTGTCGAGTGATATCAGCAACACCCCTATCCCATGCCCGTACTGATTAGACGCTCCATCAAAGTACATAGTCCAAATCTCTTCTTCGAGCTGCAGAATGGCCTCATCTGGGAACAGATACTCTACTACTTCATCTCCTTCCACTGCGTGATCGGCTAGGAACTCCGCTACTGCTCTCTCTTTCACAGACTTGCAAGTCAGGTACTTCAAATCAAATTCGAAAAGAAGAAGCAACCAACGAGCTAGCTTACCCGTACGCGCTGGTTTCTTGAAGAGATATTTGATGGGATCTAATCTTGAAACTAATATTACGGAGTGAGCTAACAGGTAGTGCCTCAACTTCCTGGTAGCCCATACCAAAGCCAAACAAGCCTTCTCAACGGGTCTCATATTCCAGCATCTTCTTGCTCAGGTAGTAAATAGCCTTCTCCACTTTATCCTTAGATTCATGCGCAAGCATGCAACCCATTGTCGTGTCGGTCGCTGACAAATACAAAATCAATGGTTTCCTCGGCTCTGGCGGTGACAACGCAAGTGGGTTCTGTAGATATTGCTTGATCTGCTAAAAAACAACTTGGCATTGGTCATCCCATTAGAATTTCTTTCCTTTCTTCAGGAGACCAAATAGTGGTTCACAAGTCAAGGTTAATTTTGTAATAAACCGTCTTATGAATTGCACTTTACCCAGAAAGCCGCACACTTCCTTTTCAGTCCTTGGTGACGGCATTTCTAAGATGGCCTTGATTTTGGAAGGATCGACTTCGATGCCCCTTTGTGTAATCAAGAACCCCAGCATTTTCCCTGCTGTAACACCAAAAGTACATTTCTGAGGATTCAGTTGCAACCGATACTTTCTGATCCGTTGGAAAAATTTCTTCAACGCAGTGTAGTGGCCTTTTCTTTCCTTAGACTTAACAATCATGTCATCCATGTACACCTCAACCTCCTTGTGGATCATATCGTACAAGATCGTAGTTGTAGCCCGTTGATAAGTAGCCCCAGCATTCTTCAAACCGAATGGCATCACCCTATAACAGTAGGTTCCCCATGAAATTTTATTTATATACAGGAATTTTTATATTATTATATAGTTATTGAATTTTTTTTAGCTATTTTTATTTAATACAGGTAATTTGCATATTTTTAATAAATTTATTGCTACATTTTTTGTTGGAACCAGGTTTTGCTATTTTTATTTAATACAGGTAATTTGCATATTTTTAATAAATTCATTGCTGCATTTTTTTGTTGGAACCAGGTTTTTGCGATGGTAGCGTAGCCGTCGCCAATGATATTGGCAATATGAAAAAAAGCCTTTAGCGACGGTACTTTCACCGTCGCAAATAATATTTTTAGAGATGGCACAATTTTCTGTCGCAAATAACAGTATTAACGACAGTATTAAACCCGTCGCAAATAACCTTTTTTAGCGACGGTATTTTTACCGTCTCACATAAACCCTTTTGCGACGGTATTTTCCCGTCGCAATTACCATTTTTAGCGACGGGGTTTTCGTACCGTCTCAAAGTCTACAGATTTTTACACATTAATTGCGGCAGTATTTTGCCGTCGCTAAAGGAATTTTTGCCGTCGCCAATATTTTGCGATGGCGTTTACCATCGCTAAAGACCTTTAGCAACCCCTTTTTTTGCGACCCCCCTATTACCGTCGCTAAAAGCTATTTACTGTCGCAAAAAAGCTTTTGAGACGACTTCCTTGGTATTGGTGACGGTATTTTACCGTCGCAAAAAGCGAATTTTTTGTAGTGTTTTAATGTTGGGTTCCATGAATACATATTTGAGGTTGTGAATAGGGGGTTATATGGGTTGAAATGATGAAATTTGGTCTTGGGTTTAATATTGGGAAAAAGGGGAAGGTTTTGCCCTAATTTGGGTCAAATAATCATTTTGTATAAATTATGAAATTGATATAAGAAATATGAAATTGGTAGGGTGTATAATTAAATGGTGTAGTTGGATTTGTTAAATCACTCAACTGTGGAAATTTGTTAAATTATCTGTTTGATGGATTGTATATCTGTTTAGAAATACCTGTATTGGGCTATCGGTGAAGGATAGCTATGATTGTTGTAGAAACTGCATGATGATTAGGTAAATTGAAACAAATCAATTGAATATGCGATTTGGTTAGTCATTGTATATGACAACACTTTTAAATACATTGTATATGTATCATTGTTTGAGAGGAAATAAGGGATGTACTCCATTATTTGGGAGGAGATAGGGAATGGACTCTATTGAAAATTAAGTTGGCAGGAGTATCCAGGGTAAAATTCTCGAAATCTTATATATATACGAGTGTCAGTTCCCTCGGATGCAAATTACGTAAAATGGCAAGTAAATAGAAGTGTTGGATTGATGAATATATTGAATTGTGAACCATTGAGTTATAATCTCATTTTGGTTGATTAGATAATAATGAATTGGGTTAATAGATTTACCCGAAATGGATGAATGGAAATGAATTGTGGTATGGTTATCTATATTGAATGGTCTTTAAAAGAATATTTGTTGGTTAAGAATATTGTACATTTAACTGATGCTTATATCTTAGATAAATCTCATATATTGTTTTAGCATATCTCTACTGGGCTTTGGCTCACCTACTTGGGAAACCATTTTCAGGTACAGATGACATACCGCCTCCAAGGGCATAGCTTAGGAGGTTTAGGGGCTGAAGGCTCCGTTTTGTTATTCCGTTTTGTGTTAAATGTTTATTCAAGCTGAGGCCTTTAAATGTATAGAGCTAGGACTCTTTCTTTTATTGTAACCAAGAGATATCTTGGAAAGATGTAAGTCCTTAGGATGTTTATTTTGTTGTAATCAATTAGTGTTACATGATGTAGTTTCAGAATGAATATTTATGAAAGTGTGATGCATGTAATCTCTTTTGCAATATAACTCTAATGAATGAAAGTAATACATTTCCTATTATGTTTATAAATCTCTTGGGTTGGTTTATCCTCTTTATTTTGAGGGCGTTACAACGGAGATACAACATTACTTTCAATAATTAATTTTTTTTGTTGATAAGACACGTTGAATTAGATTTTTGTGAAGTTTAGGATGTCAGGATAAAATTATATAAAATTTGGAGGAATCAAATTAAAATTATATAGATTTTCAAGGGACCGAAATAAAACTATATAAATTTTGTATAGGCCAAAATGCTATTTTTTTTTAATTATAAATACTTAAAATTGGATTGGCCAAATAATATTTTTTGTGAAGTTTGGAGGGAGGTCACTGCCACCAAACTCTGTGTCTGGTGCATCTATGTGGCCCTTTAGGAAGCAAATAAAAAGCTAGTTTTTAGTTTTCAATCCATTCTGAGTCATATTACCTCTCACATTTTTTACTCACAAAAAGACAAAAAAGATAAGAAAAAGCCAAAACACAAACTTTTAATCAGCTTCTCAAAGCACCCCATATCCGGTAATTACTCAACTAAAATTGGTAATTGTATAGGAGGAGAGAAAAATATAACATTTAACTATTGATCACTCTTTTAACTAGTAATTTTTATGATAAATTATGCTCTCCTCTCTAGAGGTTTAAAAAAAATATAATTACTATCATACTTTTGATATAATTACTGAAATAAATAAAGACAAATATATATTTCAATAAAAAATAGATAATAATATTATTTTTCCCCCTATTTATACGATTGAAAAAAATTTGATGAAAGTGACATAAATTAGAATCTCAAAACAGATTAATATAATTATATCAAAAGAATGAAACTAATTAAATTGCTTTCAAATTTTAAGGCAAACACAGATCAACTGAATATTTGTCATTAATATTTATTAATTATGATTATTCAATAATCCTAAGATCTGTATTATGTCTTCATTCCAATCCACTATAGGAGTTGTGAAAGTGATTGAAAATGATCGGTCCTTTCTTGGTTAAAAACTCAACTTCTCCATATGCATATGCTCATCAACATTGCACTAAAGCATTGAACTAAAAAATAAAAAACAAAAATCATTGCACTAAAGCAGTTATGCAAATAATATGAGGCAATGTAGAAAGTGACACAAACAGATGTTGATCACCAAGTAAAGAAAATGTGTATACATCATATTTATTATTATCAACAAAAGTGATGATATAGAGCTCTACTTGTGTGACAAGGCAAAAAAAAAAAAAAAAACACACACAACATCACATCACAGTGGGACTTATCATAATTAGAACTCTCAATCATTTTTGTATCAATAATGATACATCCCTCTAAAACTAGAGTTCTAATTGAACTCTAGTAAGGTGGAAAGTTAAAACAAAAAAAAGAAGCCAAAACATCACATCAGATGGATCTCATATACACATTAGAGTTGTAAAAACTCACAAATTAGAGCTTCAAAACATTTTTGTATTATTATTGGGTAAATTACATCATTAGTTTCTATAGTTAAAGTGAAGTGCCACTTTAATCCTTATAATTTTAGTTTGAATCGTAGACTTTTAATTTTGTTATAATGTGACCCCTCTGTCATGTGTCGTTAACAGTTTGAACTAAAAAAGTAAAAATAAAATAATGTATGGAATTTTTAAGAAAAAAAATGCAAGGAATAGTGGTGTAATTTATTCATTATATTGGTAGTCTTATAATTTGTTTTGAATTCTATTTTAGTTCCTATAGTTTTGTATGTATTCTTTTTCGTTTAAAATTGTAACGGTAAGTGACAGAGAGACCACGATGCAATAAAATTATTTTTTTGCTGGAAGCAGAAATATGATGGTGCAGTAGGGGACATTACAATCACAGCGAACAGATCATTCTATGTGGATTTTACATTGCCATTTGCAGAAGAAGGGGTAACAATGGTAGTACCAATTACATATGAGGGCACAAACAGTAAATGGACATTCTTGAAGCCTCTCAGTAGTGACTTGTGGCTAACTTGTACAGCTTTCTTCCTCTTCACTGGATTTGTTGTTTGGTTTGTGGAACACCGAGTGAACACTGATTTTCGAGGTCCACCTTCCCATCATGTTGGCTTGATCCTTTGGTTCCCCTTTTCAACTCTAGTTTTTGCTCACAGTTGAGTATTTTGTTTTACTTGTACTACTCAATTCAATATTTATAGTTTCTTAATTTTACCTTAAATTTTTTTAAATTATGCCAATTTTAGTCCAGTGGATATTATCTGTTTAAAAATTGGACTGCAATTAGAAGACAAAACAATTTATTTGCTCTCCTCAAAGTGATTTAGTGTTGTGATGAGTTTCTATTTATACAATAAAGTTTCTCTCAGTTCACCCATACACAATTTTGATTTTTTCTCATTTCACACCACTTTATCTTCCTAATATATCTTCACATCTTTAACTTTCAAATTCCAACTCCAATCTTAATTCGTCAATCATCACCACCTGTCAACTACCACCTCTGTTGTCACCTCTGTCGTCGGGACATCCCCTATCTAAGCCCCTTTCCTCTGCCACATCTTTCTCAGTCCCCATCCCCCTCTAGCCTTCCTTAAAAATAAAAATAAAATTAAAATTAAAAGGACAAATTATAGAAATGGTCCCTATAGTTTACCCGTATTTTCATTTTGGTCCCTGCACTTCTAATTGTTTCAATTTTGCCCCTACAGTTTGGTTTTTAGCTCGAAATGGTCCAATAGTTAACGATGGTTAGACATTTGGACGGAAAATCGACATGTGCAAGGCACGCGCGGGCCAATTTTGACTTTTTTGAACAATTTTGACTTTCTTGAGTGCTTTTGGATCAATTCAATTTGTTTAATAGATGTTTTATTTAATTTCATTATTTAATTATTATTATTTTTTAAAATAAATTTATTTAAAATTTTAATTAAAAAAATAACATATATTTTTATTGATATTTTATTTATTTAATTTTTTAAAATAAATTTATTTAATTGTGTAAAAAATAAAATAAAATAAAATATCAATAAAAATATATGTTATTTTTTAATTAAAATTTTAAATAAATTTATTTTAAAAAATAATAATAATGAACTCCCATGGAATACTAATCTCATGGAAATAATCCCCCCTTAGGATTGTTTAGTCCCTCATATGAGGGATATGGAGTTCGGCCAGACTCCATGGCACAACAAAGAGATTATTTGCTTCTAGAAGATTTTCTTAGGCTCCATTTGGTAGAGTTTTTAATTATTATTTTTTAAATATTAAAAATTAATTTAATATAAATAAATATCAAAAATAAAATTTTAAAAAATTAAAAATTATTTCCTACCCAAAAATAAAAAATCAGATGAAAATAATATATATTTTTATATTTTTACCAAACTAATTTTTAAAATTTTAATATTCTTCAAAACATAATTTCTAGAACTCAACCAAATAGAGGTGTAATGAAATAACTTGTCTATTTGCTAAAATATAGTTTTTATTGGAATTTTAGCTAAAACATAATTTATTGACTCAAAATCTACTTATAAAAATTTAACACTAAAAAAACTAATTTATTTGATACATTGTTAACTTTTTGACTCGTGCAATGTTTGGTAATTTTTTCAATTTTTATATTTTTATGTAACATTACTATTTTTCCCGTGAATAAAAAAAGTTCATAAGAATGATGGATAGAGACAAAGTAGGGAAATTCCACGTGTGCAAGGCACGCATGGGACAATTTTGACATTCTTGAACAATTTTGACTTTCTGTTTTATTTAATTTCATTATTTAATTATTATTATTTTTGGAAAAAAATTTATTTAAAATTTTAATTAAAAAAACAACATATATTTTTATTGATATTTTATTTATTTAATTTTTAAAAATAAATTTATTTAATTGTGTAAAAAATAAAATAAAATAAATTTTTATTTAATCTAGCTAAAAAAATTTAAAATATTAAAGATACGTTTAATATTACTATTACTTAGTAAATAATTGAAAAATGTAAAATAATCTTTTGCACATTTATCCTTATCCAGTTCGTCCAACCAAACATTAGATTCACTAAAAATAGTCATTTCTCGACGTCTAATCTCATGAGAAAACAAACACGGGATACAAATCCAATTCAACCAAATAGTTCGGGGGATTCATAAAAAATATATATTAATAATAAAAAATATAAATTATAAATTATAAATTTAATTTAATTAAAAATAATAAATTATAAATTATGGCCTTATAAATGGTAAAATAATTTTTTGTTCATTTATCCTATTCAGTTCGTCCAATCAAACATTAGATTCACTAAAAATAGTTATTTTCAGACATCTAATCCCATGAAAAAACAAACACAGGATACATACCCATTCCAACTAAATAGTCCGAAAAATTCACAGTTCCAAAATTTAAGTTTGATAGATTCTAATCCCCTTATCCAGTCCGTCCAATCCAATACACTCAAAGTACTTACTATATGAATTATACCGAACCGATAACCTCACTAAGTCTTAGTGACAACTAAGGGGTTGTTTGAGATGTTCTAAATAAATGTATTTTTTGACTTTTTATGAAATATGAGTTGAGTTTGGAGTGATGTAGTAAAGAATTGATGTGACTTAAATAAGATGAGGTGACTTAAATAGAATAGTGACTTTTTAATCTTTTTAACATTTTTAAAAAATGCCAAACTTATCCTAAAAACATACTTACCATATGATATGCCTTTTTACTTTCCGTTGATATTGACTCCCCTTGCAAATGACACCAATTTTTCTTCTTACAATATAATATTACCCTACATATATTTCTCTATAAATATAATAATAATAATAATAATAAAAAAATTACCCTATTTAGTTTAAGTCTGTCAAGTATGTTAAAAGTAATCACCGTGTTTGATTTCTATTTTTTAGATTCAGTTTTTTAAAAATTAAATTTTTTTATTTTTCATATTTTTTTTTATTTTTAGTAAATATTTTTTAAATTTTCCAATCAAAATCAATAATAATTATAATGTACATTACAAATACACTTCCTGAGATTTCTTTAAAGTACAGATTGTTCACGTGGTTTAAAAAATTACAAATGTCTCATTGTTAGAATTTTTTATTTAACAGAATTAACTAAAAAAATAGAATTCATTATTGTTCTCTTATACAATAATAAAATTCCCTAAATTATTAATGGAAACATATTTTTAACATCATTAAAAATTGTTAATTGACTTGATGATTTATTAATAATAAAATGAGTGATTTGTTATGAAATTAGAAACCTCGTGGGGTGAAATGTAATTTCCAGAATCACATGAGCGATTCGTATTTTAATCAAATCTCAAGGAGTGTATTTGTAATTTACCCTAATTACAACAGTGTTACATTTACAAAATTTTTCTTTTCCACAATTCTTCGAATGAGGTGACAAGACAAAGTGCACATAAAGAGAGTTTTGAAAGAACATTATAGTGTAAGTAACTTTTTAAAATTTGTTTACCACGTCATTCGGGGAGAATTGAAAGAAAAAAAATTGTATGAATGAATTATTTTTAATAATTAACAAAGTTGTTGTATACCTTAGAATGATAAATTTTTATAATTATAAATCACAATGTGTTTTGATGAAAAGTTCTTTTTTTTTGTTTTTTTTAAAATAAAAAATTGTTTTTACATAAATTTTTAATTTTTTAGAATTTTTTATATTTTAATAATTTCTTTATTACTTTTAAAATACATTTACTCTAGATGTATCTAAAAAATAAAAAT
Source organism: Camellia sinensis (assembly GCF_004153795.1). Lineage (NCBI taxonomy): Eukaryota > Viridiplantae > Streptophyta > Magnoliopsida > Ericales > Theaceae > Camellia > Camellia sinensis. The sequence goes on from NW_021024973.1 coordinate 1,992,178, forward strand.
ATTATTTTATTTTTAATGAATTATATATATATATTATATATATATATATATATATATTTTAAATGTTGTTTGATGTTGATATATCTAAAAATTAAAAAATTAAATTTAAAAAATTAATAGAGACAAAAAAATTATCTAAAACTCATTTTAAAAAATTAAATTAAAGTACAAAATTTCTAGGGAGAATTACTTTAGTGAGTGGGTTTTGAAAAAGTAAATCACAAATCAGTGAGAAATTTTTAAAAATTTCAACAGCAATGACAAGTGAAAAAATGTGGGTAATTTTATTTACACATTACTAATATTCTTAATCAGGGCGGCTCCAAGGCTTGGTCAGGGGTGTCACCCGAACCCCTGGCTGAATTTTTTTATTTATTTATTATATAAATATTAGATTTTAGGAAAAAAAAATTAGTAATTGAATCCACTAAAATACAATTTTGAACCCATAGTTTTAAGTCCTACTCTTTTGAACCCACCAATTTTGAACCTGTTAGCACTATAAATCTGCAATTTTATGATTATTTATTTGTAGGACACGTGGCATCCTCTTATTCATTTGGAAGTTAAAAGAAGTTATAGAGATGATGGAGAATATGAAGGACAAAGTGGATGAGTGGAATGACACATGGCAAGACAAGAATGAAGATGGAAGAAATTGGTAGTTACTAAGTAGTTATTGCTGTATTTTTTCCTCTATAAATAGCCATTAATGGCTACATTGTAAAAGATCCAGAACTTAAATCAAAGACAATTGATTTCAATATTTCTTATCATTTTCCTTATCTTAGGAGTAGTTTAATATAGATTTATATTTCGAAGCATTTATTTTCAGCATTTCCATTTTGAAGCATTTTATGCACTTCTTTTTCGAAGCATAAGAGTAGAGGTAAGTAATTATTCTTTGATTGTTCACTCAATCGTCTTTCTCCGTCTCTCATTCTTCTTTTAATTTTTTCTTTACACTTTGGCAATCTTGAAGTCCTCTTTGTTGAGGCAAAAGAACTGTCAACACAATCGCTTGATAATTGGCTTGAATTTAATCTGTAAGGATTTTTCAATCTTTGCTGACACGCTCACATTTATGATATTTTCCTTCATAGGAAAAATAAACCAACAATTTTTGGCACGCCTAGTGGGACGTCAAGTGTAAAAAATGAAAAATGAATTGGATTTGTCCATTTCAAATAGCCTAGATGAAATTTATTGGCGTAAACAAGAAATTTTGGATCTTCAAGAAGAGATCCATTTTCTTGATGAAATAAACTTTCATCCATTACAATATTATTTGGTGGAAGAAAAAAGACACCATTTAATTGGAAA
>NW_021024973.1:1999915-2066108 GCF_004153795.1 Camellia sinensis
TCTTTTGAACATTTATAAATTATTTTTTTAGTGTTGTTAATTTAAAATTATATATTAAATAAAAAAATTAAATTATAAATTAAATTTAATTAAAAATAATAAATTAAAAATTATGACCTTATAAATTATAAATTATAAATTTATAAAATTATAATTATAATATACAATTTATAATTTATAATTTATATTTTTTATTAATATATAATTTTCAATTAACAACACTAAAAAAATAATTTATAAATGCCTATATTTTTTATTAATATATTTATAAATGCCTATTTTAATAATAAATTATTTTTTATTAATAATTTAGTGCGCCGGACATGGAGTCTGGCCAGATTCCATATCCCTCATATGAGGGACTAAACAATCCTAGGGGTGGGGTGAGATTATTTCCATTTGATTCATATCCCATGGGACTAATGTGTGAAATGTCTATTTTACCGTTATGCTATAACTTAGTAAACAATTAGAAAATTAGGGATTAGAATCCATCGGACTTGAATCCTAGGACTATGAATCCCTCAGACTATTTGATTGGATTGAATGTGTATCCCGTGTTTGTTTTCTTATGGGATTAGATGTCTAGAAATGACTATTTTTAGTGAATCCAATGTTTGGTTGAACGAACTGGATGAAGATAAATGTGCAAAAGACTATTTTTATCATTTTTCAATTGTTTACTAAGTAATAGCAATATTAAACATATCTTTAATATTTTAATTATTTTTAGCTACATTAAACAAAAATTTATTTTATTTTATTTTATTTTTTGCACAATTAAATAAATTTATTTTTAAAAATTAAATAAATAAAATATCAATAAAAATATATGTTATTTTAATTAAAATTTTAAATAAAATTATTTTTAAAAATAATAATAATTAAATAATGAAATTAAATAAAACATCTATTAAACAAATTGAATTGATCCAAAAACACTCAAAAAAAGTCAAAATTGTTCAAGAAAGTCAAAATTGGCCCATGTGTGCCTTGCACGCATCGATTTTTCGTCCAAATGTCTAACCATCGTTAACTATTGGACTATTTCGAGCCAAAAACCAAACTGTAGGGACAAAATTGAAACAATTAGAAGTGCATGGACCAAAATGAAAACGCGGGTAAACTATAGGAACTATTTTTGTAATTTGTCCAAATTAAAATTTCTCAGGATGGGTGGCAGCCAGTGGTGATGGGATTGGGAGAGAATGTGTACCTTTTGTTCGTAATGGTAATTTGCTTAAGAGGCACTATTATAATTCAAAAAATTTTAAAATAATGTGAAGGGAAGCACTATGATGTGCAAATAATTGATTGATGACTATTGCTTCAAAATTTTAATAGACCATTATGTCTGTCTAATTTGTCAATGATGTTATCAATTAAATTAAATTATCACACGAATAAAATTGATACAATTAAAATTACAATTTTAAATGAACACAAAAAACAAAATACAAAAACTACGAGGATATGTATTGCTTTCTTACCATGAACCTCATATATATATATATGGTTTTGTAGGAGAGAAAATAGTAAGCAACTTGGCTAGATTGGTGATGACAGTATGGTTGTTTGTGGTGCTGGTATTGAGCTCAAGCTACACTGCAAGTTTGTCATCAAGATTAATATTAACGGTGCAGAAGCTTCGACCCACTGTGACTGACGTGAATGAACTCATAAAAAATGGGGACTACGTTGGGTACAGATCTGGATCGTTCATTGCTGATATCTTGAAGGACATGGGGTTTGATAAATCAAAGATCACACCTTGCAAATCTCGTGTTGAATGTAATGACGCTCTATCCAAAGGTCGTAAAAATGGAGGCAAATCGGCCTTGTTTGGTGTGGCACCTTACAATAAACTTTTTGTATCAAGATACTGCGGTAAATACACCACAATTGGACCCATCTATCGAGCTGATGGATTCGGCTTTGTAAGTTTCTCTCTCTTTTATAGTATATATATAAAAGTCTACATATTAAAAAACCAAACATAGAATTAGATACATAAAATAAATGGATGATGGTTTCATTCGTATTTTCTGTGTCATGTTCTGTATTTAGCATAGAACTAAATCTTGCAATTTTTTTGGTTGATAAATTGGAACTTACCACATAATATGGTTCGATTTTATCAATTTGTCACATAAGGCGTTGAGGGTTTTATAAAAACGGATGGAATCTCACATTGGGAAAAATTAAGATAGAGTGTGGGAATTATCTTATAATTGACTCAATTCTTAATTTTTTTGCACAATATGTAGTATTGGTCACTTATTTTCTGATGTTCAAATATAAAAAAATATTTTAATCACTATAGTTAAGGTTAATTATATTTTTAGTACCCAAAGTATAAATCTTGTGTCAATTTGGTCTCAATATACAAAAATATTTCAATTTAGTTCCTAATGTTTAAATTGTGTCAATCTAATTCCTAATGTGTAAAAGTGTTTCAATTAAGTCTCCCAATTTAATTGACTCTATAATTACCCATCTTATTCACTCTTACTTTTCAGAATCTCTGAAAACACCCCATATTAAAACCATCTGGCCCGGGTGCTTTGTTCCCATCACAATCCATCACTGCAGCTTTGATCTTAGCCTCTGAAAACACTGCTTCCAGCTTTTTAAACCCACAACTTCCTTGTATTGAGTTGAAAGTTCTCCTAATTGTGGCCTCCCACCCCAGTCTTCAATAAAATGACTCTTGAAATGTTCAAATACTCAAACCCTCTTCAGCTTATACCTGCTTAGTCTTGAGGCCTCATAGAGAGGGTGTTTTGGTTGAACTATCTGCTAGTATGCTTCAGCACTATCTTGGTGATTTTGGTGACTATCAAGAGGGTGTGATGGTCTGGTGCTACTGGTTTGCTCAGCATTGTGGTTCCTATTCTGTTATTCTGTTTTGCTCATCAGGGGCTGCAACTAGTGGTTGTTTTGTTGGATGGCTTTGTTGCTTTTGCTTTGTTGTTGTTGGTTTCTCACCAACTGGAGCTTGGAGCTTGAGCTAGCTCCAAGTTTCTCTTTATTGATGTACTTTTCATACTTTGTATGTTTTCATCAATAAAAATTTCTTTTGTCGATAAAAAAAAAAAAAAAAACATTAATACTAGTACCTGATGTCTCCATTGGTACCTGATGTCTCTAGAGCAGTAATCTCCAAAACAGAAGGTCTCAAGATTTTGGAATTTGAGAGACAGTTATTGGGAAATCCCACCACATGTATAGTTCCAGAAATCAATACTAGTACCTCAAACAGCCTGACCCTCCGAAGTTTTGGAGGCCTCTTTGCTATTACTGGCTTTGTCACTATTTTATGCCTTGTTATATACATATCCAAGTATATTTTTGAAAACAAAGATCTTTTTAAAACAGTATCAGATTCATGACCACCAACTCCTTGGTCAAGATTTTGTGCACTTTGTAAACAATTTGATCAAAGAGACCTCACATCCCATCCCTTTAGCAAGAAGAGAGATAACCCAGATCATGATTTGGAATTTAATCATGTCGGTGATTCATCAAGTTGTAGTGATACGCCAAGCTTATCGAGAAATTGTAACTCCAATGGACTGGTTATTCCATTAGAAGTGGAGATGGAAAGTGCTAGTGTGGTTGTCGATTCAAATGTAGAAGATGTAGTTGTGGTGCATTTGCCAGAATAACTATATTTGACACAAGATGCACTTTTAGATTGTATTTAGATCTTGGATTTAATGTGAGATTTTAAGGAAAAGGTAATGGAAAAGTGACAAAATTTTGAACTTTTTCCTTATCTTTTTCTTTTTCTTTTTTGTACAAATTTTTATTCGAATTTAAAGTCTTATCGCTTTAATTTAGTAGAAAGGGAGAAAGAAGTGTGAGAAATCTAAGTAGTGCAATGTGTTATGCCATTTTCCATGCATGATTGCAGATTGCTATATTGCTTTCTACATTTGTCAAATTGTTTTGGTTGTTAGCAAATTTTTTCATTCTAATTTACACAGCCAACATTGCAAATAATTAAAGTGCATATCATGTAGTTTCTTGCATTTTAAATCTTATGAATCGACAAGTAAAGATTATGAAAAAACCAAGCAAATTATATCTGTGGTTCTTGTAATTTATTTTTGGGCAAATTACAGTAACAATCCTTATAGTTTGTGTGATGACCGGTACGTAATTTGCCTTGTCCCTCTTTAAGTTATGCCGGGTACATTGTTGTTGAAAACTCTTTCTCAAATTCTTTGTTCGTATTTAATTCGATCCCCAGTACTTCACTTGTTCTAGAGGGTGTGAGGTCGGGTTCGAAGTGTCAGGAGTTGAGCTGAGAATTTTCCAGGCTGGAGGACTAGAGTTGCACGTGCAGGGGCTTGGGCCGCATGTGTGGGAGAGGGGCCGCACGTGCGGAAAATAGGGGGGTGACCTGGGTGCATACTGAAATAAATGCACGTGAAGCAGTAGGTGCGGGAGAGGGAGGGCCGCACGTGCGGGGATGAAGGTCGCACGTGCGGGCATGGGTGTTGCACGTACGATGGTAGGTGGGTCCAATTTTTTTTTGTTTTTCTTCTCTTTGGGCTGAGTGTATCTCATTTTCGTTGTATCTCCCTCTCTCTAAAAACTCTTCTCTCCCTTCTCTCTACATTTCCTACACCAAACAAGATCAAACCCTTGATCTCTTTAAATCCATAAGAGTTTTGCCCATAGTTTCTTCATCAATGTTGGATAACTTCTCGAGGGCTGCGTTGTGTGCGATGAAGATTGAGCTTCGGCACCGTTGATTTTGGGGGTTTTCATTTCATTTCCTCTTCAAAACTTGAGGTAAGGATTTTCTTTGAGTTATATATATATATATATATTGCAAGATCTAGGTAATTTTTGAAATCCTCTTTTGATAGCTTGAAATTTGGTTGTTGGCCCAAGAAGATGAGTGATTTTGAAAGTGAGTTTATCTCTTATTCCCTTTTAAATAATCACTTGAGAGTTTTAAATTATATTGATAAAAGAAAGATGTTTTTGGTGAGAGTTTTAAATTATATTGATAAAAGAAAGATGTTTTTGGTGAGATTCTTTCAAATGTTTTGGAGGTGTAAGGTTGTGGTGAGAAAACCTAGAAATTTGGGAGGTTTTAAAAGAAATGGCCATATTTTCTCTGGGTGCCAAAATGAATGAATGTTTTTTTTTTTGAAAATTTCTTATTTATATTTATATAAATGATGAGCTTCATGAAATATGAGAATTGTAATTTTGGAAGTTGTTGTTCAAAATATTGATATAGTCTTGAAATGACTAAATTGTCGATAATGCTCGAAATGTGTTATTCCTTGGATGAATTGGAATAAAAGTATATATATTCATATTGTGAAATTGCATTGAAAAGAGGATTGGGAACTTTGATCACAATAGCAATATTGTGTGGAATGATGGAAAATGGAAGGAATGTTGCATTGCATCATTAATTGTTACATTGACATATCGATTCATTTGATTATGTTAAGCTTTGAATTTAAATTTGGAAAACTTTTGCATTGAGAAATGAATGTTGTGAAACAAGTTTTCATGGAATGGTTTTGGGGTAAATACGTTGGTAAGTCCGGATAGGAGGTGTAGATGAAATGAATTAAGTTGGCCTGAGTGTCCAGGGTAAAAGATCGAAAACACGTGTGGAGGAGGTACCACTTCCCTTCCTGTGAGAGACCGGTAAAGTGGGGTTTTGGTAGTGCTAGTTATGTCTACCTGCAGACACCAACCTAGGGATTACTTGAGATGTATTTACCGCCCCTTGAGTTAAATTGATAAATTTTGAGTTTGTTGAAAATGTCAAGATATCATTGAACATGATGGTTTTCAAAAAATGAGCAAATGTGATTTTCTTTCAAAAGAGCATAACATGGAATATGTATTTCATTCCTTAAGACTTGTATAAAATGTATATACTTTGTTAAGAATTCTCTATTAGGCTTTATGCTCACCCTATGGGATTTTGATGTAGGAAAGGACGTGGTGAACCCGCCAAACTAGGGCGTGGGTGTATGTAGTGAGAGCACAAGGCTCTATTTTGTTGTGATTGTAATTTTTGCAAGCAAAGGGCTATACGTGTACGGGTTCGAGAAATCATCTTTTTTGCAACCGGGCTTAAGCCTTGAAACTTGTAAGCCCTCAAGGGCATTTATTTATTTTTGATTAATGTTCTACATGCTATAGGTTCAGGTGCTAGAATTCATTGAACGTATACTCGCATGTGGTATTATTTTGTTCGACCTCATGATCTTTAATGCAAACATTGGGAGATTATTTTGGGTTGTCATAAGGAGTAATGGATGTTATGTTATCATATTGTATTTTTTTGGGGGGCGTTACAGTTTGGGGCTTGTATCACTTTAATCCTTAACTTTTCAATTGTGACACATCTAACCTTAAATTTTGAATTTTGTTTCAAATAAGGACAATCAAAGATATTTCCTTTGTAAATGGTTCATTTCAAAGGCAAAGTCATCATATAACTTATTTTGTGTTGGTTAACTTCTATGTTGTTTGACATTTAATGGCCCTTTTTAAAAATAAATAATGTTGAAACTTTCTCAATTATAAAGTTATATTTGGTTTGGTTTAATTTTATTTTTTGGGAGGGTAGAAATAATTTTTTAAAATAATTTTTGTAAATTTATTTTTGTTAAATTAATTTCTATTTTTTCAAAAGTCAAATGTGAAGACAACTTTGATTTCATTATTAAACCAATCCGTTAAATTAAAAAATGCAAAACTAAAAATATTTCATATATTATACATATCAATTACACATTAAAAACCTAATAACTATTGATAACCGTCTACAAATATCTATCACTAACAAATACAACGCTTACTGACTTAGGCATCGGAGAGGTTTCCGGCACACACCCGCCGGCTAGCTCACGTTTGTGTTTTCAGGTGATAAAGTGATGTCGTACGGAGGAGCGTGGACTTGGTCAACAGGATTATACGAGGAGAATTATTTCCTCCCCGTACAACAAATATCAACAAAAACAACTACCCATTACATGATAATCATCAAAACACATACTCAAAATTAATTTGGTAAAAAATAAAAACTAAAAATGTAAAAAAATTTATCATTTTTATATAATTTTATGTTTAATGAGTAGAAATAATTTTTAAAAATTCAAAAATAATTTTTTGACATTTAATTTTGTCAAACTAGTTTATATTTTATCAAATTGATAATTTTGCGCTTGAAATAGAGCTATGGTGTCTTTAATTGCCCTTGTTTGAAATGAGATTCAAAATTCAAGATCAAATATATCACAATTGAAAAGTCAGGGATTAAAGCAACACAACCCCCAAACTATAGGGACTATTAGAGTAATTTGCCATTTATTTTTTGTGTAATTTGGTCCATTGATTTTTAATTGTATTAATTTTGCATTAATTTAGTCCAATTGATAATACCCACTAAAAAAATTAGATATAGAAATTAAGGGAAAAATAATGCATTCGAAAAGGAATGGACCCGTTTCAAATTGGACGTACATCAACCTCGCAATCTTTTTGAGAAGAGCAAATGGATTAGTATGGCCATTGATTTCATTCAAGTTTTTGAAGGTCATTATTAACTGGAATAAAATGTGTTATTTTTTGTTTAATTTTGGACATAATTTAGCTTTTAGAGTAAAATTTGAAAAAAATTAAAATATGAAAGGCCAAAGGGACAAAAATAAATAAATTTAAAAATCAAAGTGAGAAAATAGCTAAATACACTACAAGAAAAACACATTCGGCGACCAAATTTCCCGACTAAAAAGAATTTGGTCGCTAAAAGTATAGCTTTCAGCGACTAAAAAAGAATTAGTAGCCAATTGTGAAGCTTTTTGGCGACTAAACAAATTTAGTAGCCAAAAGTCCACAATTGGCGACTAAAAATAAGTTTGGTAGCCAATTATATGGGTTTTACCGACTAAAACATTTTTAGTAGCCAAAAGTATAGTTTTCGTCGACTAAAAAAAATTTAGTAGCCAAAAAGTCGACAATTGCCGACTAATGATAATTTTGGTTGCCAATTATGTGGGTTTTACCGACTAAAGCATTTTTAGTAGCCAAAAGTACAGTTTTTGCTGACTAAAAAAATTTAGTAGCCAAAAAGTCTACAATTGGCGACTAATTCTAAGTTTGGTCGCCAATTATGTGGGTTTTACCGACTAAAACATTTTTTAGTAGCCAAAAGTAAGTTTTTTGGTGACTAAAAAAAATTTAGTAGACAAAAAGTCTACAATTGGTGACTAAAAATATGTTTAGTAGCGAAAAGTGGTCTTTTTTAGCGCGAAAGTCTCTTTGCCAACCAAAATTATTTTGGTCGCTAAAAGTTAAATTTTTATTTTTATTTTGCTACTAAATAATTTATTTTTACATAAATTATGTCAATAAAAATAATTATGTATATTACATGTATATAAATAATATATATTACATATACAATCATGTGGTGTTATGCTGGCGTAGTGGGAAGTGTGTGGCGCATAAGGCTTATGCTGTGGGAGGTCAGTGGTTTGAGTCTTTATAAGAGTGGATGCAAAGCTTAACAATGAATTATTTTTTTTTCACGAAGGAAGCTTTTGACGACTAAAAATGTTGGTCGTCGTTTGGTAGCTTTTGGAGACTAAAGATTTTGATCGGCGATTCCTTGACTATTGGCGACTAAAACATTGGTCAGTGAATGTATGATTTTAAAGAAATATAATTGACTATTGGCGACCAAAATTTTGGTCGCTAAAGACTTGATTTTTGCCGACCAAAGGTTTTTTAGTCGGCAAAACCTTTCCCGACAAGTTCTTGGCGACAAATGTAGCGGCCAAAATTTTTTGTCGCAGAATGGCTTTGGCGACCAATATTTTAGTAGCTAAAAGTGACTTTTTTTGTAGTGATATAAATAGGACAAAATGTAACTTACCCTTACAAAAACAGATTGCTTATTCTTATTACGACAACAACATAAAGTTGTTCCCCTCCCTCCTAATTTAATTTAAAGCAATGCTAGGAATACAAATTCTTTAACCAAAATTCTAATAAACACTCACATGAGTGTGGGCACTCCCCCACACCCATATGAGTATTTGATAGAAAATTTAAAATTCCTAACATTTTTGTTTAATTAAAGATTAGCATGACTCCATTCCACTTCATGGGTTAGTTCGGTGTAGTTTGGGTATGTTAATTTATTTATGATTCATTCATTTTACAAGTCTCTCTCAATAATTTACTCACAAAAAAAAAAAAAAAATTTAACTAAATTTTTTTGATCAATAAAAAATTAATTAATTAAAATAATTTTTTTTAATAACTAGGTGTCCAGACTAGCTTTTGTATACCTCATCTATTCTCGAGATCCTGAAATTAACGACCAAATAAATATCTAGTGATTTCTTGGGATGAATTGAATTTAAGATCTTAAATCTTATCCTCAATTAATTAATTAATTATAACTTCATAATATTATGTGACACTCATTGTATGTGTGCCACATATGAAGAGATAGTAAATAAAATATGAAGCAATAGTCATTCTAATTGAAAAACTTAAGTGATTCGTGATTAGATCAAGATTTAATTGTACCAATTCCCAAATGATTAAAACTAACAATCTAAATCATCTAGCACATACGAAAGTGATTTAGATTGTCGCTTCAAAAATAATAAATTGATACAAACGATTTTTAAGTGGAAAAACCACAATTGGAGCACCTCCAATTGTGATTAAAAAAACCATAGGCGAAATGCCACAAATCAATCCACTATGAAAGTGAGAAAGAATACAAATTTACCAAAACAAATTACCCAAACAAAATCAATTTGTCTTCAACAATTTGTATCTCTTTCACCACCGCCTTTGTCTCGAAATTGATCAGCTTGATGTTGAATCCACAACATCCATGTCGAACCAACGATTGCGCACAACTTTGAACTCCTTCGAATTCTCCACACTTAAATCTCCGAATTCCACCGAAGAAGAAGAACACTCTTGAAGATGAACAATCAAACTTTTTGATGTATGCTTGTCAAACCATGAGTTGAATACTCAATCAAACATCAAAGAAACCTAGAAAAATAGCCCCAGAAGAAAACCCTAAAACCCTCAAAGAAGATCTGGAAACCGTGCCCTAGAAAAAGAGCAAACTGCAATTTTATAACAGCAAAAATCATGATGTCCGACGCTCGAGTGGGGACGCTAAAACGCGTGTTCCAAACCAGGATTCACACTCGAGCGTAGGAACTTACGCTCAAGCGTAAAATCACTCCTCACAATATTTTTGCAGACTAGCCAAAGTACTAGGTGTAGACACCCCATTTTTGACCGTCCTCAAGACTCGGTTGTGCTTTCAGGTACATCTAGCCACTAGCTTGATTGCTTGTCGGGTATTTGACTTTCCCGGCAGAACGTCACAGGTTTGAGCTTTCCAAACCCTGTATCCTTTCTGCCCCATTCTTGGACCATGACTTGGTCCTTTCAGAATGCTTTTCTTGGTGCACTGCCGGCCATGGTCTGGCACTGCCGGCCATGCCTTTGTTTCTGCCGGCCACTGATGAAGCCTGCCGGCCATCAGTGAGCCACTGCCGGCCATTACTGATGGCTGGCAGACCCCCTGTCTCAGCTAGTTTCACTCTAGAGCTTTTGAGCCAGCTGGAATCCTTTTTTCCTCCATATAGGTGTATGGAGGGATGAAGCTCTTGCCATGCTTCTTGAAGAAGCTTTGCATTGTTTTCCCTCTATATAAGGGGAGAGCCTCTCTCCTTAGCAGAGGTTCAGCCTTTTTAGAAGAGATATAGCTTTCTCTCTCTATATTTCTTACTCTCTCTCTATATTGTTGTGGTTTGGTCCATTTTTTCTTGCACTTTTACACTACAACACATAGAGATACACCACCACCATTGGACTGAGGTTCTTGGAAAGGTTACTTGAGCTCTGAAAGTGAGTTTTTGACCCTTGAGGTTACTGGTTTCGAAGTTGGACTTCAAGGGTGAGCTTTTTCCCCACTTTAGCACTTTTTTGTATCTCATTTTGGCCATTCTTGCATATTGTTTTAGGCCTAGTTTTTGGCCCCTGAGGTTGTTGGTTTCAAAGTTGGTCTTCAAGGGTGAGTATTTTTCATTTTTTAGCACTTTTTTTTATCTCATTTTGGCCATCCTTGCATATTGTTTTAGGCCTTGCTTTGAACTACAAAAAGTATTGTATTTAAGTGCTTTTGGTGGTTTTTTAAGGTCTTTTGGCTGTTGAGGGTCTTCAACCCCCTTGTTGGCCTTGTTTGGCCTTGTTTTGGGCCATGCCTTAAGGCCTTCGAGGTAGTCTTGGTTTGGCCTCTTAGCCACTGAAATCTAGTGGATTTTCAGTCGTAGGCATGTGGTTTTGAGGTCTCAAATCAGAGGGGGTGACCCCCTCTCTTTTGATTTTTGTTTGCTTGCATTTTTGGCCTTCCAAAGGAGCATGCCTCTCTGTACTTTTGAGGCCTGGTTCAGGCCCTTTTTTGTGACTTTTATCACCTACTTTGGCTCTATCCATAGCTGGTTTGGTCATCCTTTGCATGCTCCATATACTTGTAGAACAAATCTTGCTTACTAGATTTATGTGCATGATGTTTTGACTCATCATCCTAGCATATTTTGGCTTTGCTCTAGCATGATTTTATTCTTGGTTTGGGCTATTCTAGGAATGTTTTGGGCTTCCATGGCCATATCACTTATGTTTTGTATAGCTATAGTGTAAATGCTTAGGCTAGCCTTGGGTTTTGAGGCCCCTACCATGCCATGCATGTGATGTTTCCATGCTTTGCCATCATCTTGAATGTTATTTTAGTCCATGAAATGTGGTCATACACTTGCATTTGACATGCTTTTAATGCCTTGGAGCCTTGGCTCTTTATGCCTCATGAATGGATCATTGTGCATGCCATTAAGCCTAGGCCTTTGGATCATCATACCAGTGCGTTTTTGGTCTTGTTATACCATGATGTAACTCTGTTTTATGTTGTCCAAGTCATGCCATGTTTGGTTTCCATAGGTGTAGTGCATTGCCTCTTTTGTAGCCTTGCATGCTTCATGTTTTTGGCCTTGTGTTCTAGCTTGTGTTGGCTAGCTTCGAGCTCGTTTTTGGTCTTGTTTGGACCTGCCTTGGGACTATTTTAGGTTCCCTTAGCCTTTTGGGGCTTGCTTTGTATGGCCATGGCTTAAGTCCCTTTGCTAGTTCTTAGCTTTTGAGCTTCATTCATGTCATGCTTGTGTTATGTGTGTGATTTGGCATCATTCCTAACATCATTTCAGAGCAAGTAGTATTGTCATACTTGCATGCTTTTCACTTCTTAAGTGTGCTTAAGAGTTGCATCTTTATGCCTTAATTCTTGGGCCCATTGGCATACATGCTTGTCTAGCATTTTGTACCATCGATTCAGCACCTTTTGGCCGCTGATTTGGGCATAGTTGAGGTCTGCCCATCTTGGTTAAAGTCCATCTCTTGCATGTTGTTGCATGCTTGTCTTGTATGTTGTTGCATGCTTGTCTTGCATATTGTTGTATGCTTGCTCCATCTTTGCATGTTGTCGCATGCTAGTTCCATTACATATTGTTGTATGTTTATTACACTGCATTTTGCATGCTTAAGTCATATTGCATGATTGCGTGTTCGAGTTAGCATTGTGTATGCCGTGCTTGTTTTGCATTATCGTTTGGATTAAAGTGTTAATCCGAGCACGAGGAACGAGGGGCATTTCTTGTGTATGCCATCCTTGCATGGCATTGTTGTGGATTAAGTGTTAATCCGAACACGAGAAACGAGGGACGTTTCATACTTCAAGTGATGAGACGTATCTCAATTCTCGGTCGCTGACGCTCTAGATTATCCATGATAGAGTTCTAGGCATTTATGTGTTTATTTGTGCATTCATTTCTCATTGATTTGCACAAGTTGGATCTTTGGCCATCATGCATCGGGACGCGTGATTGATGGTCTTGGATCCGACTATGCCTCCCCCTTGATGTTTTGAGGTGATATGGGGTGGCATAGTGCGTACATACCCTTGGGAGACCCTCCATTTTCTCTATTTTGTGCTCTGCTGTAGCTTGGTGTCCCAGCACATCAGTGGCTGGCACCTCCTCATCGTTGGCCGGCAGTGTACCATCTTTGGCCGACAGATGGTCGGCAGCATCTCTCCATGGCCGGCAGGCCACTGATGCATTCCCCAGACTGGTTTTGGTAAGTTCCAGCAGCAAGGTCTCAAGGACACCCTGCAGATAGAGCCTCTAAAGCGCAACTGGAGAGCTTACCGGGACGGGAACCGAGCATGCATGTTCACCTTCTTCAACTTGCCAAGGCAGCATTGTTCAATTGCTTACTTGTTAGTTAGCATTTGATTTTGTAATTTAATTAGTTAATTTGTTAATTAATTAAGTTTTGTAATAATTAGTTGTAGCTAGTTATTCATTTGGTTATGTAATAATCAATTAGCTTGTTAGTTAGTTAATTAGTTGGCATGTATTATTCGTTCGGACCCCCCGTCGAGAGGGCGAATTTTGTAATAAGTGTGCGTACGTGCGTGTGTGCATGTCTTCCAACCCCACGTCTTTCTCCCTTTTACTTACCTGCTTTTGATGGTTAGTTTAGGGTCATTTTCAATTAGCATCCTTATGCTTCGCATGTTTGCACCATTCATATACATTGCATGCACCGGGCTCGGCGCATCATACTAACCACATTGTATTTCGATTCCAATTTGAATACATGTATCAAGTATAGCATTCACATGCCATCTTAGGATAGCCGAGCCTATTTCTAGTTGCATTTCGCATGTGTTGCATTAGTCATCTTAACATGAACTAGGATCATGCATTGATTACTAACTAGCTCTTGTTTTGGCTCGGAGTACTAGGTAAGCTTTTATGCTTTAGCATACTACACGTGTGTCATTGATTGCCATGATAGTATGCTTGCCATAAGGCTAACTGCTTATGTGTTTAACTGCCTGAATGCCTGTGGGTGAAGGTTGGATTACTTGAATTGGAACAATTCATAGAAATCCGTGTTTTAGCCTACTTACGAGTAGCAAACTTCAAACCATTTCCAAACAAATGGATGTGCGATGCTTTGTTCCAAATTAGGTGATCTAGTCTATACTTGTGTATTGTGCGCATCACATAGTAATTATAGCTAATTAACCGGAATAAGAACACATGTGTTTTCAAAAACAAGATATCATGTTTAGTAGTAACCGATCTTTGATCGGGCAAGCGGGGGTGCTCATAGATGACCTTCCCCAATCGTACCCAAGTTCCCGAGCTGAGGCAACTTTGGTGATGACGGACACGTGGCCTTAGGCAACGAGTCAGGGTTTACTAAATTTTCCCAAAAAAATAAAATATTTAGGTGGCGACTCTGTATCTGGCAAAGCAGGCCATGTTTGGCACTTCTTTACAAAAATCAGTTTTCCAAAACGATTTGCCGGATATGGACTCTTTGGTGATTTATCGGTCTTGCATTGCACTTTGCGAGACTAGATTCAGAACCATGACATTTGAGTTCGAACTATAGCATGAGGCCCTCGGGGCGCGTCTACACCTATTAATTGCATTATTGCATGTATTGCATTAGTCATTTAACATAGTTAGGATCATGCACTTTTCTAACTCGTTTTTGTTTTGGCTTGGAGTACTCGGTAAGCTTTATGCTTTAGCATACTTGCATGAGTGTGATTGCCATATTGCCATGTTTTCGCATGCTCACCATGAGGCTATGTGCTTATTTGCTTAACTACATGAATGACTGTGGATGGAAGCTTGTTGCTTGAATTGGAACAATTCAATGATTGCGCATTTTAAGCCCACTTTGCAAAGTGGCAAATCATGTTTTAAGCCCATCATGTTTGATGGCAAACCCGCATTTTAGCCCATTTGAGGGTGGCAACTTCAAACCATTTTTCGAAAGCAAACATGAGTTGAATTTGTTCCAATTCTTGCGATTTAGTCTATACTTGCTTGTATGCGTCACATAGTGAAGTTAGTCTAATAACCAGAACATGAACACATGAGGTTTACAAAACAACATATCATGATTAGTAAAGGCCGATCTTTTGATCGAGCTAGCGGGGGTGCTCATTTCAAGACCTTCCCCTCTCATACCTAAGTTCCCAAGCCGAGGCAACTTTGGTGATGACGGACACGTGGCCTTTGGCATGAGTCAGGATTTCCTAAATTTCCCCAAAACAAAATATTTAGGTGGCGACTCTGTAATCTGGCAAAGTAGTCCAGTTTTGGCATTATTTGATTCAAAATCGATTTTCCAAAATGATTTCCCGGATTTGACTCTTTGGTGTTTATCAATTTCACATTGCACTTTATGAGATTAGATTCAGAACCGTGACAGGAGTCCGAACTGTAGGACCAATTCAAGCTCTTCGAAAGGGAGTGTGAAAAAGTCGAGCTACAGGGACCATCTTCAAGAAACTGTTCTGTGTTGCACAAGTTGTGCTAGCACTTTCCTGCAGCCGTAGCTTTAAGATGCACTCACAGAAAAGTTCAATGCTAGGCAAACAAAGGGATGGGCAAACAACATGCAAATATAGTTGGTTGGATCCAAAGAGTTGCCTACATATCCCTTTGTATGGAACCTAGTCAGCATAATTCAAGGACAAAATGAGAATGATATGTTGAGTTGAAAAACTCATTTCGAAAGTTAAACTTACGTGTTTCACACAATCGGTGTTTGAAAGAGTTTTTGAAAGTTGAACTTACATGCTTCGCATAGCTAGTGTTTGAAATTTTTTTAAAGTTAGATTTACACGCTTCACACAACCAGTGTTTGAAAGAGGTAATGATATGTAATGCAATGCAATGAAATGCTGACAAAGATACAAAATGACAATGGGCAAGGCAAGCCTCGTGTAAATGATATGAAGAATGCCAGACATGTGCAGATATGATGAATACAACATTTTTGCGCTTTCGCACATTAAGGAGGTGAACAATTTCAAACTCGTTTTGTAGGAGAATGTAAAATGAGGAAAAACAATCCAAATGTGTTTCACACGAGTGGAGGAAAACAATTCCAAACACGTTTTGTGGATGAACATGTAAGGAGGAAAAACAATCTAAATCTTAGGGTCAGTCAAAATGGAGTATCTACACACACACTTGGCACTCATACACAATGCATGCTACCACACATCTCACATCACTCTCTCTCACACAGTAGCACACACTTCACTTTTTTAAAAATAAAACAAATTTATCTTTATTCTTTTTATTTAATTTAATTTTTGTAAAATATATATAATTGTCAATATATAAATCTGATTTTATAAGATTAATATTGTTAAAAAAATATCAATAAAATCTAAGACTAATATTTAACATATTTAATAAAAATTTAAATTAGTAATTCAAAATATATAAAAATTTACATAATTAAAATGATTTGTATAACATGAATTAATATAAATAATAATTATCTAGAATTAATTTTTAAATAGAAAATTATTATTTTTATTTACTAAGAGAAAATATAGAGAATAATAAAAATAAAAATAAAAATATTAACTCAAATCGTACAAATAAATAATAATATTTAAACCATATAAATATTAATTCAAACCATAAGATTCAACACAATAATATTCAAACCAAACAATAAAAATAATAAAATAATAATAATTACACCATAAAAATATCATTTTATATTTTATTAACTCAAATCATACAACAAAAATAATACAAATTAATAAAAATATTAACTCAAACTATACAATCAAAAAAGGTCACTAAAACTTAGCAACAATAATAATAGGGAAAAATCTATTTTACTTTCTTGTGGTTTAGCCTTGAAACACTTTACCTCCCTATCATTTAGAAATAACCAATTATCCATCATGTGATTTTTGTTGTTTTGTAATTTACCTCTTTACCATTAATTATTCTATCCAAATCAACAAAATGTGTGATACATGCACCAAAACTAGAGTTGATATGGAAAAAAAATTATTCAGAACTTAAAATAACATTGAAAAAGACAAATTTATCCTGAACTTTATCTTCTTCCAAGAAACCCAATTTCCAATCATCTTCTTCCCTAAAATAAAACCCTAACCCTAACTCTAAAAAGACTAGCCATCCATTCCTAACTCTCTGCCACCACTTGCCACCTCTCTCGCCTCCCTTTCTTTCATCCGACCATCACTGCCACCCTCTCACCATGCATTAACCGTTTCCCTTACAACACAAACCCACTGTCAACCCCTCTCACCTTACTTGCCATAATCACCATCTCTCCAGCTACCTCGCATTAGTCGCTCACTTCTACTCAATTCAAAATTATAATCATTATCTCTTCTCTCACCCACTATCTCTTTACACCCTTTCCTCTCTCTTGCAATCTCCATTCAAGAATTGAGTACACTTTATAAATAATAATAATAATAATAATAATAATAATAATAATAATAATAATAATAATAATAATAATAATAATAATAATAATAATAATAATAATAATAATAATAATAATAATAATAATAATAATAATAATAATAATAATAATAATAATAATAATAATAATAATAATAATAATAATAATAATAATAATAATAATAATAATAATAATAATAATAATAATAATAATAATAATAATAATAATAATAATAATAATAATAATAATAATAATAATAATAATAATAATAATAATAATAATAATAATAATAATAATAATAATAATAATAATAATAATAATAATAATAATAATAATAATAATAATAATAATAATAATAATAATAATAATAATAATAATAATAATAATAATAATAATAATAATAATAATAATAATAATAATAATAATAATAATAATAATAATAATAATAATAATAATAATAATAATAATAATAATAATAATAATAATAATAATAATAATAATAATAATAATAATAATAATAATAATAATAATAATAATAATAATAATAATAATAATAATAATAATAATAATAATAATAATAATAATAATAATAATAATAATAATAATAATAATAATAATAATAATAATAATAATAATAATAATAATAATAATAATAATAATAATAATAATAATAATAATAATAATAATAATAATAATAATAATAATAATAATAATAATAATAATAATAATAATAATAATAATAATAATAATAATAATAATAATAATAATAATAATAATAATAATAATAATAATAATAATAATAATAATAATAATAATAATAATAATAATAATAATAATAATAATAATAATAATAATAATAATAATAATAATAATAATAATAATAATAATAATAATAATAATAATAATAATAATAATAATAATAATAATAATAATAATAATAATAATAATAATAATAATAATAATAATAATAATAATAATAACCACCAGAGTTTCAACAATTAATCAATGGAGAAGAACACAATTCAGCAATCGAAGGGAAAAATGCAGACAATCCAGAGTATAATCCATCTTAGTTTCAACTCGCTAGATGCAGTGCACTCACACCAATTCGATATGAGTGTATGTATATGAATTAGTGTGTATATATATAATTAAATTATAAACTATATTAAAAATTAGCAATTAGGCTTTGAAAATTAAGAGAATTTAAATTAATTGATCAATATGTAATTAGGATAAAACAAAATTATGTATAACATGAGAGAGAGAGAGAGACAGAGAGAGGAGTGGGTATACAAATGGCCCGATCCACCTGGGCCCAGGCACGAGCTCGGGCTGACCCATTGTCGGGCCTAATAGGCTCCCACAAAAAATCAGGTCGGGCCAAGCCGGCCATTCATGCAAAGTCTCGACCCAAGCCTAAGGGGTACTTAAGCCTCAGGCAGGTTGGCAAGTCAAGTTTGGGCCAAGCCAGCCCACTTATGCAAAATCTTGACCAAGTCCTAGTACTCAGGCCTCAAGCAGGCTAACGAGCCGAGTCTGGGCCTAGGCTTGGACCAGACCAAATTTTTACTTATTTCACTAAAATTTTACTTTTTTTTCCCACCAAAATAGCTTGAAAATGGCATTAGGTCTTAGGAGGGCAGAACCTTAGAGTAGGCCTTGAGCAAGCTAGTGGGCTAGGCTTCGAGCAGAGCAAATCAGGCCAGGCCACAAAACACATAGCCCAGGCCTAGGGTCACGGGCTAAGCTCGGGCCTAGGCAAACCAGGCCACGGACGGGCTTCAGGTGGGCCGTGAGCTGATGGGCCGATTTTACACCATAGAAAGAGGGATGGCATAGGGATACTAATATCATTTTGCACTTTCCATTAATGGTGTTATTGTTTCATTTTAGTCTAAAATCACATGGGGCCTCTTTGGCTATTTTTGAATGATATGGAAGTAAAGTACTTTTGAGCTAAACCATGAAGGGATAAAGTGGACTTTTCCCAAAATAATAATAATCACATATATTTTAGCATTAAAAATAGTTTATAAAAAAAAAATCAGGTTGGAGATTGTGCTTGCATCCAACTCAAATTGGACTTGCACCCATGCACATGTTGAACTTACACCTCGCATAGATTACACTTGCACCCTGCACAAGTTAGACTCGCACTAGTTGGACTTAAAGATTGCACAAATTGGACTTGCACCATGCATAAGTTGAACTTGCACCCCCACAAATTGAACTTGCACCCACTCACAAATTGAACTTGTACCCATGCACATGTTGGACTTACACCTCGCACAAATTAGACTTGCATCCCGCATAGATTAGACTTGCACCCATTACACCCATGCACATGTTGGACTTGCACCTAACATATATTAGACTTGCACCCCCACAATGGAGTTGGTTAATGTGTTCTTGTTCTATCGAAGATGTAGAGCCCAATATGAGCTTTTGAGATTATTACTACTTAGTGATAAAGAAACTCACTATAAGAAAAAGCACTATTGGCGACTAAAAAATCACTTTTCGTCGCTGAAAGTATAGCATTTGGCGACTAAAAATGCATTAGTAGCCAAAAGTGGTGATTTTTGGCGACTAAAAAAATTTAGTAGCCAAAAGTATGGGTTTTGGTGACTAAAAATATGTTTGGTCGTCGATATATGGCTTTTAGCGACTAAAAAAATTTTAGTAGCCAAAAGTAAGGCCTTTTGGGACTAAAAAAAATTTAGTAGCCAAAAAGTCAACAATTGCCGACTAATTATAATTTTCGTCGCCAATTATGTGGGTTTTACCGACTAAAACATTTTCAGTAGCCAAAAGTGCAGTTTTTGCCAACTAAAAAAAAATTAGTAGCCAAAAAGTCTACAATTGGCGACTAATTCTAAGTTTGGTCGCCAATTATGTGGGTTTTACCCACTAAAACATTTTTTAGTAGCCAAAAGTAAGTTTTTTGGTGACTAAAAAAAATTTAGTAGACAAAAAGTCTACAATTGGTGACTAAAAATATGTTTAGTAGCGAAAAGTGGTCTTTTTTAGCGCGAAAGTCTCTTTGCCAACCAAAATTATTTTGGTCGCTAAAAGTTAAATTTTTATTTTTATTTTGCTACTAAATAATTTATTTTTACATAAATTATGTCAATAAAAATAATTATGTATATTACATGTATATAAATAATATATATTACATATACAATCATGTGGTGTTATGCTGGCGTAGTGGGAAGTGTGTGGCGCATAAGGCTTATGCTGTGGGAGGTCAGTGGTTTGAGTCTTTATAAGAGTGGATGCAAAGCTTAACAATGAATTATTTTTTTTTCACGAAGGAAGCTTTTGACGACTAAAAATGTTGGTCGTCGTTTGGTAGCTTTTGGAGACTAAAGATTTTGATCGGCGATTCCTTGACTATTGGCGACTAAAACATTGGTCAGTGAATGTATGATTTTAAAGAAATATAATTGACTATTGGCGACCAAAATTTTGGTCGCTAAAGACTTGATTTTTGCCGACCAAAGGTTTTTTAGTCGGCAAAACCTTTCCCGACAAGTTCTTGGCGACAAATGTAGCGGCCAAAATTTTTTGTCGCAGAATGGCTTTGGCGACCAATATTTTAGTAGCTAAAAGTGACTTTTTTTGTAG
The DNA here is from genome assembly GCF_004153795.1 of Camellia sinensis. Classification (NCBI taxonomy): domain Eukaryota; kingdom Viridiplantae; phylum Streptophyta; class Magnoliopsida; order Ericales; family Theaceae; genus Camellia; species Camellia sinensis. The sequence goes on from NW_021024973.1 coordinate 2,020,964, forward strand.
TGATATAAATAGGACAAAATGTAACTTACCCTTACAAAAACAGATTGCTTATTCTTATTACGACAACAACATAAAGTTGTTCCCCTCCCTCCTAATTTAATTTAAAGCAATGTTAGGAATGCAAATTTTTTATCCAAAATTCTAATAAATACTCGTATGGGTGTGGGCACTCCCCACACTCATATAAGTGTTTGATAAAAAATTTAGAATCTCTAATATTTTTGTTTAATTTAAGGATTAGCATGACTCCATTCCATTTCATGGGTTAGTTCGGTGGAGTTTGGGTATGTTAATTTATTTATGATTCATTCATTTTACAAGTCTCTCTCAATAGATTCTCACAAAAATAATAATAATACATTGATTAAATTTTTTTGATCAATAAAAAATTAATTAATTAAAATAATTTTTTTTAATAACTAGGTGTCCAGACTAGCTTTTGTATACCTCATCTATTCTCGAGATCCTGAAATTAACGACCAAATAAATATCTAGTGATTTCTTGGGATGAATTGAATTTAAGATCTTAAATCTTATCCTCAATTAATTAATTAATTATAACTTCATAATATTATGTGACACTCACTGTATGTGTGCCACATATGAAGAGATAGTAAATAAAATATGAAGCAATAGTCATTCTAATTGAAAAACTTAAGTGATTCGTGATTAGATCAAGATTTAATTGTACCAATTCCCAAATGATTAAAACTAACAATCTAAATCATCTAGCACATACGAAAGTGATTTAGATTGTCGCTTCAAAAATAATAAATTGATACAAACGATTTTTAAGTGGAAAAACCACAATTGGAGCACCTCCAATTGTGATTAAAAAAACCATAGGCGAAATGCCACAAATCAATCCACTATGAAAGTGAGAAAGAATACAAATTTACCAAAACAAATTACCCAAACACAATCAATTTGTCTTCAACAATCTGTATCTCTTTCACCACCGCCTTTGTCTCGAAATTGATCAACTTGATGTTGAATCCACAACATCCATGTCGAACCAACGACTGCGCACAGCTTCGAACTCCTTCGAACTCCTTCGAATTCTCCACACTTAAATCTCCGAATTCCACCGAAGAAGAAGAACACTCTTGAAGATGAACAATCAAACTCTTTGATGTATGCTTGTCAAACCATGAGTTGAATACTCAATCAAACATCAAAGAAACCTAGAAAAATAGCCCCAGAAGAAAACCCTAAAACTCTCAAAGAAGATCTGGAAACCGTGCCCTAGAAAAAGAGCAAACTGCAGTTTTATAACAGCAAAAATCATGATGTCCGACGCTCGAGTGGGGACACTAAAACGCCTGTTCCAAACCAGGATTCACGCTCGAGCGTAGGAACTTACGCTCGAGCATAAAATCACTCCTCACAATATTTTTGCAGACTAGCCAAAGTACTAGGTGTAGACACCCCATTTTTGACCGTCCTCAAGACTCGGTTGTGCTTTCAGGTACATCTAGCCACTAGCTTGATTGCTCGTCGGGTATTCGACTTTCGCGGCAGAACGTCACAAGTTTGAGCTTTCCAAACCCTGTATCCTTTCTGCCCCATTCTTGGACCATGACTTGGTCCTTTCAGAATGCTTTTCTTGGTGCACTGCCGGCCATGGTCTGGCACTGCCGGCCATGCCTTTGTTTCTGCCGGCCACTGATGAAGCCTGCCGGCCATCAGTGAGCCACTGCCGGCCATTACTGATGGCTGGCAGACCCCCTGTCTCAGCTAGTTTCACTCTAGAGCTTTTGAGCCAGCTGGAATCCTTTTTTCTCCCCTCCATACACGTGTATGGAGGGATGAAGCTCTTGCCAAGCTTCTTGAAGAAGCTTTGCATTGATTTCCCTCTATATAAGGGGGAGAGCCTCTCTCCTTAGCAGAGGTTCAACCTTTTTTGAAGAGATATAGCTTTCTCTCTATATTTCTTACTCTCTCTCTATATTGTTGTGGTTTAGTCCATTTTTTCTTGCACTTTTACACTACAACACATAGAGATACACCACCACCATTGGACTGAGGTTCTTGGGAAGGTTACTTGAGCTCTGAAAGTGAGTTTTTGGCCCCTGAAGTTGCTGGTTTCGAAGTTGGACTTCAAGGGTGAGCTTTTTCCCCACTTTAGCACTTTTTTGTATCTCATTTTGGCCATTCTTGCATATTGTTTTAGGCCTTGTTTTCAACTGAAAAAAGTCTTGTATTTAAGTGCTTTTGGTAGTTGTTTAAGGTCTTTGTGCTGTTGAGGGTCTTCAACCCTCTTGTTTGCCTTGTTTGGCCTTGTTTTGAGTTATGCCTTAAGGCGTTCGAGCTAGCCTTGGTTTGGCCTTCTAACCACTAAAATCCAGTGGATTTTCAGTGGTAGGCATGTGGTTTTGAGGCATCAAATTAGAGGGGGTGACCCCCTCTCTTTTGGTTTTTGTTTGCTTGCATTTTTAGCCTTCCAAAGGAGCATGGCTCTCTGTAATTTTGAGGCTTGGTTCAGGCCCCTTTTTGTGACTTTTAGGACCTTCCTTGGCTCTGTCCATGGCTGGTTTGGTCACCTTGTGCATGCATCTTGTATGTGTAGTGTAATCCTATTTGTAACTCATCAAAGTAGCATGTTTTCTGAGCTTGTGTTGAGTCCATTTCAGTAGGTTTTTGGTGATGTTTTACCATGCCTTAGATCTTTTTTGGGCTGGTTTTGTCACTCTATGCATGCATGATACACTTGTAGTGTAAATCTCATAAACTAGCTTTATATGCTTCTTGCTTTAGCATGTCATCCTAGCTTATGTTGAGTCCATTCCAGCATGTTTTTGGTGATGTTTTGCCATGACATAACTCTGTCCATAGTGGGTTTGGTCATCTTTTGCATGCTCCATATACTTACAGAACAAATCTTGCTTACTAGCCTTATGTGCATGTTGATTTGACTCATCATCCTAGCATATTTTGGCTTTGCTCTAGCATGATTTTATTCTTATTTTGGGCTATCCTAGGACTTTTTTGGGCTGCCATGGCCATATCACTTACGTTTTGTATAGCTATAGTGTAAATGCTTTGGCTAGTCTTGGGTTTTGAGGCCCCTACCATGCCGTACATGTGATGTTTGCATGTTTTGCCATCATTCTAAATGTTATTTCAGTCCATGAAATGTGGCCATACATTTGCATTTGACATGCTTTGAATGCCTTGAAGAGTTTGTGCTTTATGCCTCAAGAATGAACTTTTGTGCATGCCACTAAGCCTAAGCCTTTGGCTCATCATATCAGTGCATTTTTGGTCTTGTTATACCATGAAATAACTCTGTTTTATGCTGTCCAAGTCATGCCATGTTTGGTTTCAATAGGTGTAGTGCATTGCCTCTTTTGTAGCCTTGCATGCTCCATGCTTTTGGCCTTGTGTTCTAGCTTGTGTTGGCTAGCTTCAAGCTTGTTTTTGGTCTTGTTTGGACCTGCCTTGGGACTATTTTAGGTTCCCTTAGCCCTTTGGGGCTTGCTTTGTATGGCCATGGCTTAAGTCCCTTTGCTAGTTTCGTGCTTTGAACATCCTAGCATGCTATGCTTACATTGTTTAGTGGGTTTGGCATCCATTTACATGAGATTTCAGAGTTTACCTCATTGCCATCTTTCTATACTTTTCACTCTTTAGGTGTTCTTGAGAGTTGCACTTTTATACCTTAATTGATGAGCCAATTGGCATGCATGTTTGTATGTGTTTTTGGTGCCTTCATCTTAGCATTTTGGCCACTGATTTGGGCATGAACGAGGTCTGCCCATTTTGGTTTAAGTCCATCCTTGCATGTTGTTGCATGGTTGTCTTGCATATTGTTGTATGCTTGCTCCATCTTCGCATGTTGTCGCATGTTTGTCTTGTTTGTTGTTGCATGTTTATTACATACTTGGTACATTGCATGTTGTCACATGCTAGTTCCGTTACATGTTGTTGCATGCTTGCTTTACGTCGCATTGTGTATGCCATGCTTGTGTTGCATTGTTGTTTGGATTAAGTGTTAATCCAAGCACAAGAAATGAGGGACGTTTCATACTCGAAGTGATGAAACGTGCCTCAATTCTCGATCGCTGACGCTCTTGATCATACATGATAGAGTTGTAGGCTTTATGTGTTTACTTGTGCATTCACTTTACATTGAATTGTGCAACTTCGCCTCTCGGCCATCATGCATTGCAATGCGCGATTGGTGGATTGATGGTCGTGGATCCGACTATGCCTCTCCCTTGATGTTTTGAGGTGATATGGGGTGGCATAGTGCGTACATACCCTTGGGAGGTCCTTCATTTTCTCTATTTTGTGCTCTACTGCAGTTTGGTGTCCCAGCACATCTGTGGCCGGTAGTGTCCTATAGATGGCTGGCACCTCCTCATTTTTGGCTGGCAGTGCCCATCCTTGGTCGGCAGGTGGTCGGCAGCATCTCTCCATGGCCGGCAGGCCACTGATGCACTCCTCAGTATGTTTTTGGTAAGGTTCAGCAGCAAGTCAGGAATTCCTTGAGGACACCCTGCAGACAGAGCCTCTTGAAAGCATCCGGAGAGCTTTCGGGACAAGAACCGAGCATGCACCTTCCGCTTCTTTGAACAGAGCTGGAGCAGTATTATTTGTCGCTTTCCATTTGTAATTAATTAATTTGTTAATTAATTAAGTCTTGTAATAATTAGTTGTAGTTAGTTATTCAATTCAGTTATGTAATAATTAATTATCTTGTTAGTTAGTTAATTAGTTGGCATGTATTATTTATTTGGACCATCCGTCGAGAGGGCCAATTTTGTAATAAGTGTGCGTGCGTGTGTGCATGTCTTCCAACCTCCATTTCTTTCACCTTTTACTTACCTGTTTTTGTTGGTTAGTTTTCGGTCATTTTTCAATTAGCATACTTATGCTTTGCATGTTGGCATCCATTCATTTGTCTAGTATACTTATGCCTGCATGTTTGCATCCATTCATCTATCTTGCATGCACCAGGCTCGGCGCATTATACTAACTGCATCGTATTTCAATTCCAAGTTGAATACATGTACCAATTGCTGCATTTTATATGCCATTTTAGAATAGCTGAGCCTATTTCTAGTTGCATTTTGCATGCGTTGCATTAGCCATCTCAGCATAGCTAGGATCATGCATTTGATTACTAACTAGCTTCTGTTTTGGCTCGGAGTACTAGGTAAGCTTTTTATGTTTTAGCATCTTGCATGTGTGCGAGTGTTAACATGACAGCATGCTTACAATGAGGCTATTTGCTTAGTTGATATAAACTGCCTGAATGCCTGTGGGTGAAGGTTAGATTACTTGAATTCGAACAATTCATTGAAATCTGTGTTTTACCCTACTTACGAGTAGCAAACTTCAAACCATTTCCAAACAAACGGATATGCGATGCTTTGTTCCAAATTAGGCGATCTAGTCTATACTTGTGTGTTGTGCGCATCACCTAGTAATTCTAGCTAATTAACCGGAATAAGAATGCATGTGTTTTCAAAAACAAGATATCATGTTTAGTACAGGCCGATCTTTGATTGGGCGAACAAGGCTGCTCATAGCTGACCTTTCCCAATCATACCCAAGTTCCCGAGCCGAGGCAACTTTGGTGATGACGGACACGTGGCCTTAGGCAACGAGTCAGGGTTTCCTAAATTTTCCCCAATATAAAATATTTAGGTAGCAACTCTGTATCTGACAAAGCAATCTATGTTTGGCACTTCTTTCTTAAAAATCAGTTTTCCAAAACGATTTGCCGGATTTGGACTCTTTGGTGATTTATCGGTCTCGCATTACACATTGCGAGATCAGATTTAGAACCCTGACAATTTGAGTCCGAACTGTAGCATGAAGCCCTCAGGGCATGTCTACAGTTTTTGGCGACTCTGCTGGGGAATTTAGAGAACTTGACTCGAACTCATGATATCTTGTTTTGATTACACTTATTTGTCTCTTTGCATTGCATTTGCATTGGTGCGCCTAGGACACCATGTTTACCGTATGCTATTCCTGAACAGTTTGCCAGAGGCTCGCTTAGAAAAGCGTACCATAAGGCTGACTGGTTGCGGGCTTTGCCACGACGGGAACACAAACCCCAGTTTTTACCGGGGCACCCTTTTTGACCATTCGACCTAGTGCATATTCGGAGTCCATAGTGACTATTCCAAACTAGGACAGGTTGCTTACCCGATTATAGGTTGTTTGAAATCGATGCGTGCGTAGTAAAACTCTAGCTCTTGACAAAATAGGATAGGGAAACCCTACCCCAACATAGGGGTGTTTTTGGCTCTCATTTGCTTACTATGTGCTGTTAGAGTGTATCTCTACAGGGTTGCGTGTATCAGTTTGTAAATCTGGGTATCAGGCTTGCGGACATTAGTATTTTGAGAATCAGTTATATCTGCGGGTATCAGAATCAATTTTGGGGCAGTAATTTGGGGAACAGTGATCAGTGGTCAAATACAGTTATTCAGCTATGTCCATGTCTGTATTGATTAGGCTGAGATGCTGCCTGTTTTCTCTTTCAATTCAGAGACTCGGTTCAGAGCAACTAGTGTTTTCCTTTGCTGAGGCAAGACAGGAAAAGGCTCACTGGTTCGCCAGGTCCGCTAGTCACCTGTTACGCCACCTCTGTCCAGTTCAACAGACTTATGATGACCCAGAATTCAGAGGAAATTATGGTTATGGCAGCCACATTAAACCAAGGAATCATCTTGCAGGGTGAGACCGACGTTGAAGTACCACACCCGCCTAGGTCGCCTGCCGTACATCCGATCTGGGAACCCCAATTATTTCAAGCCCGTGAGCCCACAAATTTTGAGCTGATGGGAATGATCGGCGACCTTCAGAGATCTGTGGCTGATCTAGCCTATGGAATGTCGGCCCCGTCACCAACTGCATCGTATACCGAGAACTTCATGTTGCAGGAGCCCCCGTTACTGGGGCGAATTGTAATTGAGCTCAGCTAACCTGAAGCTGTCGCAAGCTCTGGTAATGACATGTCAACGACAACGAGGCTTCACACTGAAGTAGCAACCTAAACCATTCACCAAGCTGAGGCTAGTGGAAAGAACAAGGTGAAGGTGGACACTGATCCCTACGAACAACTCTAGTAGGCTGTTGAGGCTCTGAAAGTCGAAGGGTTGAATAAGCAACACGTACTCGCAGTTGTGGTTAAGACTGTGGATAACACTTTCCCCACTCAGACCGAGGGCAGTTCAAGCCAAGGGGAAAATCAAGAGAAGGGTCATCATACCAGAAACGTTCCCTCCAACCCTAATTCTGCACCCAGAAAAAATTAGCAAGCCAAGCCTATACCTACCGATCCTTTTGCTAGTGCATCCAGTAAAAATGCACAAAACTCGAAGTATCTGCCCTGAGGTCACAGGGTCTTTCATGCCCTCTACATGCCTTTGTCCAAGGCACTTCAGATCCTTGCTGAAAAGGGGCATCTTAAACCCCTCGAGCCTCGACCTCTCCCTAGTCGTCTTCCACCTAGCCATGACGCTACCCAGTACTGTGCGTACCGTCAACAAACTGGTCATACCATTGACAATTGCTTCCATCTTCGCCACGAAGTACAGGATTTATTTGATAACGGGGTCGTCCTCCCACCTAGCTCAGCAAAGTCTATCGTCACTGGATCAGTGAACCTGGAGGCTAATGTGATGTGATCAGGGGATGAACCACCTGTGGCGGCACTCGGTTTACTTCATATGTGGCATGTGGCACGCACTGTTTTGAGCATTTGTGAATGTTAGTTTTGTAGTTTCTGACTTGGGTGTGGAGTCAGTTCTGTGGTTTTGTTTTGAGTCTGCCTCATTGTTTTGAGTTAGTCTTTTTGATTAAGGGTCTGTCTTATTGTATCGAGTCAGTCCTGTTGTACAGAAATCGGGTGATTTCGGGGGGTGTTACCTCGGGCATCACTATTTTGTTTTATGTTTGTCTTTTCATTTTCTTTTGAGTTTGTTTCTGTTGTGGAGCCAGTTACACCAATAGATTTTGATTGAAACAACAGTGGTTTTTCATGTTTTTGTGCTTATCTCTGCCTTGCGCCAGTTGTGCCAATAGACCTGAATAAAACGGCAGTCCATTTCACCTGCTCTTCTGTGCCTTGAAATTATTGCATTGACCTAAGTTTTTTAAAACTTTTTGAACACTGTGATGAAAACAAAGAGGAAGGAATTCCTCAGGATTTACAAAATTTGATCAACTGAGAGAAAGAGAGGCATGCTAAGCCCTTAATGAATGAAATCATGTTTGTTAATGTGAGTACTGAGAAGGATCTTGGCTTGATCCAGATTGGCTTCACACTGTCTTCAGTGCGAGCGACTAGTTGCTTTCTTAAAAGATTTCAAAAAATGTTTTGCGTGGTCCTACGAAGACCTGTGTGGAATCGCTCTTAAGATTGTGCGGCTTAGGATCGCTCTCAGTCTCGAGACTCAACCCCTCACTTTCAAACCTTGGACTTGGATTCAGAATGTTCAATGGTCAACCATAACGTGAGGCCTGTGTGTCCAGATTTGAAGCAGCCCTCGAACTAGGGGCAAGGAAGTCAGATCAAGAAGGTCAGACGTCGTCAAAAGAAGCTTGCAAAGCTAAATCAGAAGCACCCCTCAAACTAGGGGCAAAACTGCCAGATGTGCTCGAAGAGTAAAAAATTGGGATGTTTCTCAAGCTAACGAAGATCGACAAGAATGCCAAATCCCAGAAGGAAGGAAAGAAGAAAGTATTGCTAAAGGACAACTGAGTTCCTATCCACAACATTAGGGGTAAATTCAGCCCCCATTGGATGGACTTCTACATCATCAGCGAACAACAGCCACTCTCCTAGATTCAGATGGCTTCGAGATCTCAAAATCATTTGACATGGACAGCTACACTTTTACCCTTGAGAGGCTCGTTAGGCCGGAAACCCAGAAGGGCGACCCAGGCAAAAGTTAGAGCAAGGAAAAAAGCAAAAAAAGCAAAAAAAAGAAAAAAAGAAAAGAAAAGAAAAAATGCAAAGAATAAAAAAAGAAATGAAAAAATGAAAAGAAATGAATGAAAAGAAAAGAAAAACTGAGCTCGCAAGGTTGAAAACCCGCAAAGGGCGGCCTTGGCAAAAGTTAGATCACAAAAGGAGAGAGTAAATACATGAGTGAACCCAACCCGAACTACATAAGGCTTGATTCCCATGTTTGGGATACGTAGGCAACTTCATTTTGAAGTCCAGCCATAAACACTTCCAAATCGATTGTGTCCATGTAATGGTTTTGATCATCTTTGTCTTCTCTAAATCCGAGAGTTCGGTTGTGATCGTCGCTATGAGGACTGGTTGCAATGTACTACGGTGCTATTCAAATAAGGGGCAACTTTCCATTGCCATACAATGCGCTGCGGTGCCATTCAGACAAGGGCAACTTTCCGTTGCCATTCAATGTGCTGCGGTCAAGCAAGGGGCAATTTTCCATTGCCATACAGTGTCTTTCAGACAATGGGCGATTTTCCATTGTTATGGATCTGAGGTTGTGCATCTCAAGGGTAGGTTCCGTGCTCGTTGAGCAGTGGCCATTTGCAAAAACAGTTTTTGAGAATTTTTACTGAGGTTGACTAAATTTCTTGAAAATTGCTCCATTTTTTCCAAAACTGGACCATTTCTTGGACCCAAAAAAGGAAAATTTTCAGTGCTCACAGCTTGACTTGCATGATTTTAAATCAGAAAATCGAACAAGTATGTTAATCTAGCCCTCACATTGGTCAAAATTGTTTTAGTAGAATGCAAAAACAAAAAAATGGTCAAAATGATGAACTAGGGGCATAGTTAAGTCAGGTGTTCTGTCTTTTCCCCATTGTCAACATACTTGCCAGAAAGTGCACTCTACCTGCCAGAACAAGGCACAACTGAAGCTAACAACAAAGGGCGGAAAGCTCTCTCATCCTCCAAGCAACGAGGTATCAAGCTAAGTGCGAAGCACGAACTAGAATGGATCTAGATATTCCACTCCCTCGTCTGGGCGGATTTGATCACATCCAAACTCCCCAGCAAAGCATCGTCGACTGATGTTAGCTGCAAATTGGCTACACACCCAGTTGTAGCACAACCCCTCTGTGGGGGAACTTCATTGTTGTGAGAAGAAGAGGAAGAATCTAGCAGAATGCTAGGGGCAAGAGCCCGCAACTTCTTGTTCATTCATCAACCACCCAGGGGAGGGACAAAAAAAGAAGAGAGATTGAAGAATAGAGAGATGTGCGCTGAGAGAAAAAGTGAGAAAAGGGCTTTTTCCCAAAAAATAGAGCCTGAGAGCCGAGTGATGTGAGAATCATAAATGAGAAAGGGTGGGAAACAATACCCAGAGAAACAGGCTCCCTGTCCACGTCTGAGTGTCATGTTTGTTGTTTTGTTTTATTTCGATTCTTGTTTTGAGTCGTTTCAAGTGTTTCTCGTTGTGTTTAGGTTGTTTGCCTTTTTCTTTCCGTTGTTGAGTCGTGCCGTGCTGTGTTCAGTCGTAGGCTCAATACCCGGTCAAAAACTCATCTTTCAATTTAAAAAAAAAAAAAAATCGTTTTGTGCTCAGAGTGCTATGCCAGTCTCTACATTTGTGCAAAACATGTTTTGTTCTTTCATAAAATCGTAGGGTTTAACCCAGGTCATGTTAGATCAGTAAAACCAGGACCTATCTGAAGCTGCATAGGTTCCGGGCTGCAAAGCAAAAGAAAAGAGAGAAAACATGGAGCATCTGTTTTGTTTCAATTTCTGCAAGTGCCGTCACTACATCCAGTATATTCAGAATGAGCTGTGGTCAGAATGAGCTGTGGTCTGAATGAGCAGTGTGCTGTATGAGCTGTGTATTCAGAATAAACAGAATAATGTGTCGACTGTTTCAAAGCCAGAATGGCAAGCAGATGTGCTCTCCCTGGACGCCATTCCCCACTAGAGTTACCTTGGTTTTGTAATGAGGGAAAGTTGAGGATATGATCAGGAAGAAAAGCGACATCCATGGTTTCCCCAGCAGATGTTGCTCCTTGTCAGTATTTTAGAACCTTTGAATTGTGAGTTGAAGGTAAGTGTTTGAAGAACACAAGAAGGGGAGATCCACGTCAGAATAGAGCAGTTTGCCGCCATTCACTCCTTGAGGTGCTTTCTAAAGTGCCGCTTTGTTTGTGTATTGCATTCCTTAAACATCATGCATTGTATTGCATTGTACCTATCAAGCTTCTTTCTTGTTTATGCACTGTATTGTATGTACTGGTCATTTTGAGAGATTTACCTTTCTTCTCTTATGTGTGATACGCTGAGAGGTTACCTTTCCTCTCTTGCGTGTGATACGCTGAGAGGTTTACTTTCTCTTTCTCGCGTGTGATATGCTGAGAGATGTGCCTTCTTCTTGTTGCATTGTTATGCACACTCCTTTCTTTCGGGAAACACGGGGATATGTCCCTATGTTTCTCTTTCCTTCGGGAAACACGGGGATACGTCCCTATGTTTCTCTTTCCTTCGGGACACACGGGGATATGTCCCTATGTTTCTCTTTCTTTCCGAGGAACACGGGGATATGTCCCTATGTTTCTCTTTCCTTCGGGAAACACGAGGATATGTCCCTATGTTTCTCTTTCTTTTCGGGAAACACGGGGATACATTCCTATGTTTCTCTTTCCTTCAGGAAACACGGGGATACGTCCTTATATTTCTCTTTCCTTTTCGAGAAACACGAGGATACGTCTCTATGTTTCTCTTTTCTTCGGGAAACATTGGGATACGTCCCTGCGTTTCCTTCTTTTTCCGAAACACGGGGATACGTCCCTATGTTTCTCTTTCCTTCGGGAAACACGAGGATACGTCCCTATGTTTCCCTTTCCTTTTCAAGAAACACAGGGATACGTCCCTATGTTTCTCTTTTCTTCGGAAAACACTAGGATACGTCCCTACGTTTCCTTCTTTTTCCGAAACACGGGGATATGTCCTTATGTTTCTTCTCTTTTCTAAAACACTGGGGATATGTCCCTATGTTTCTCCTTTTGTTCCTTCCTCACAAGATTGCGGCGTGTTTGGAATTGTTTTTGACCTTTTTTCGCGAATCCAGCGTGGTTTGAGTGTCCCTCTTCTTCACACGATTTCAGCGTGTTTGGAATTTGTCTCAGGTTGCGTTTTATATGCACCTGATTGCTTGTTTTTCCTCCTCTCATGATTCCAGCATGGTTTTGTCCCCTTTTGTATCTACTATACTATCCTCCTCCTGCACCTGTTAGTGCATTGTTCGTGCTATTTTGCGCACCCTCTTGCACCTGTTAGTGTATTGTTCGCGCTATTTTGCGCACCCTCCTGCACTTGTTAGTGCATTGCATTGTCTTGCATCCCTTACCGCATTGTTATGCGTTACACTTAGGTTGCATTATCTTGCATCCCTTACCGCATTGTTATGCGTTACACTTAGGTTGCATTGTTATGCACCCCTTACCGCATTGTTATGCGTCACACTTAGGTTGCATTGTCATGCACCCCTTTCCGCATTGTTATGCGTCACACTTAGGTTGTATTGTTATGCACCCCTTTCAGCATTGTTATGCGTTACACTTAGGTTGCGTTGTTTCGCACCCCCCTTTTTTTTTTTCTTTTTCTCTAACTTGCGCTGTTACACAGGTTATGTGCGCTGTTACGCACTTATTTTCTTTAACTTGCCCTGTTACACAGGTTATGTGCACTGTTACGCATTTGTTTTCTTTAACTTGAGCTGTTACGCAGGTTGTGTGCGCTGTAACGCACTTGTTATCTTATCTTGCGCTGTTACGCAGGTTATGTGCGCTGTTATGCACTTATCTTATCTTGCGCTGTTACGCAGGTTATGTGCGATGTTACGCATTTATTTTCTTATCTTGCGCTGTTACGCACTTACTTTCTTAACCTGCACTGTACCGCATGTTTTATTTTCTTAATCTGCGTTGTACCGCATGTTTTATTTCTTTACCTGCACTGTTACGCATCTATACTTCTTTACTTACGCTGTTACGCATGTCTATTTCTTTACTTGCGCTGTTACGCATATTTTACCTGCGCTGTTACGTATGTCCACTTCTTTGACCTGTGCTGTTACGCATGCTTTACTTGCGCTGTCACGCATGTTCCATCCACGTTGTCTCGTACCCACAGGATTGCATTGTTTTGCACCCCTCCACTTGTGTTGTCATGTACTTTTCACTTGCATTGTTATGCATGTTTCTAACGATATTGTACCTGTTGAGTTTCTTTCTTTTACAGGCACGATATTGTATGTACGGTTCATTGGAAGTTGGTGCGACCAGACGAACTGCACAGTATTGTATGCACTCCATTTGAGACGTAGTGAGAATTACATAATTTTCTCACATCCTTTCTGTTGGAATATGTAGGACTGTTATTCACTTGCTTAAAACTGTTGCATTTATTGTATATAATTGCTTCGTTACAGCTCTCTTTGCATAATCATAAGTTATGCCTTTGCATCTTGCATATCATTGCATTTTGCCCCAGCCTCTGGGCGCATCTCTGCATGCTTATATTGAGTGTTTGCCTGAGTCTTCAGCTTTGTAAAAAATGGGTCATCTCTGGGCTTCAACACTCACTCCCTTCACTTTGTGACTTTCGAGTTCTGTCAAAGAGGGGCAAATGTAGACACCCCATTTTTGACCGTCCTCAAGACTCGGTTGTGCTTTCAGGTACATCCAGTCACTAGCTCGATTGCTCGTCGGGTATTCGACTTTCGCGGCAGAACGTCACAGGTTCTTGGACCATGACTTGGTCCTTTCAAAATGCTTTTCTTGGTGCATGTCGGCCATGGTCTGGCACTGTGGGCCATGCCTTTGTTTCTGCCGGCCACTGATGAAGCCTACCGGCCATCAATGAGCCACTGCCGGCCATCACTGATGGCTGGCAGACCCCCTGTCTTAGCTGGTTTCACTCCAGATCTTCTGAGCTAGCTGGAATCCTTTCTTCTCCCCTCCATACACGTGTATGGAGGGATGAAGCTCTTGCCAAGCTTCTTGAAGAAGCTTTGCATTGTTTTCCCTCTATATAAGGGGAGAGCCTCTCTCCTTAGCAGATGTTTAGCCTTTTTAGAAGAGATATAGCTTTCTCTCTCTATATTTCTTACTCTCTCTCTATATTGTTGTGGTTTAGTCCATTTTTTCTTGCACTTTTACACTACAACACATAGAGATACACCACCACCATTGGACTGAGGTTCTTGGGAAGGTTACTTGAGCTCTGAAAGTGAGTTTTTGGCCCCTGAGGTTGCTGGTTTCGAAGTTGGACTTCAAGGGTGAGCTTTTTCCCCACTTTAGCACTTTTTTGTATCTCATTTTGGCCATTCTTGCATATTGTTTTAGGCCTTGTTTTCAACTGAAAAAAGTCTTGTATTTAAGTGCTTTTGGTAGTTGTTTAAGGTCTTTGTGCTATTGAGGGTCTTCAACCCTCTAGTTTGCCTTGTTTGGCCTTGTTTTGAGCCGTGCCTTAAGGCGTTCGAGCTAGCCTTGGTTTGGCCTTCTAACCACTGAAATCCAGTGGATTTTCAGTGGTAGGCATGTGGTTTTGAGGCATCAAATTAGAGGCGGTGACCCCCTCTCTTTTGGTTTTTGTTTGCTTGCATTTTTGGCCTTCCAAAGGAGAATGCCTCTCTGTACTTTTGAGGCTTGGTTCAGGCCCCTTTTTGTGACTTTTAGGACCTGCCTTGGCTCTGTCCATGGCTGGTTTGGTCACCTTGTGCATGCATCTTGTATGTGTAGTGTAATTCCATTTGTAGCTCATCAAAGTAGCATGTTTGCCTAGCTTGTGTTCAGTCCATTTCAGTAGGTTTTTGGTGATGTTTTACCATGGCTTAGATCTTTTTTGGGTTGGTTTTGTCACTCCATGCATGCATGATACACTTGTAGTGTAAATCTCATAAACCAGCTCTATATGCTTCTTGCTTTAGCATGTCATCCTAGCTTATGTTGAGTACATTCCAGCATGTTTTTGGTGATGTTATGCCATGACATAACTCTGTCCATAGTGGGTTTGGTCATTGTAGACATCCCCGAACGTCCCGGGAGGGAATCCCGTTTTGTGCATTGGGCTCACTACAGTTCGAACTCAATGTCACGGTCTTGTATCTAATCTCGCGGAGTGCAATGGAAGACCGATAAATCACCAAAGAGTCCAAATCTGGCAAATCGTTTTGAAAAACAGATTTTTAGAAAGAAGTGCCAAACATGGACTGTTTTGCCAGATACAGAGTCACCACCTAAATATTTTATTTTGGGGGTAATTTAGGAAGCCCTGACTCGTGCCTAAGGCCACGTGTCCATCATCACCAAAGTTGCCTCGGCTCGGGAACTTGGATATGTTTGGGGAAGGTCAGCTATGAGCACTCCCGCTCACCCGATCAAAGATCGGCCTCTACTAACCGTGATATCGAGTTTTGAAAACAATATGTGCTCTTATTCCGGTTGATTAGCCTAGGATTACTATGTGATGCACACAACATACAAGTATAGACTAGGTCGCCTGAGTTGGAACAAAACATTTCTTGTTTGTTTATTTGAAAATGGTTTGATGGTGCTACTCGCAAGTAGGCTAAGACGTGGATTTTCCACCCTTAAGTGGGCTTAGGAAAACATGATTTTACCACTCTCAAGTGGGCTTAAAACTCATAATCGATGAATTGTTCCAATTCAAGCAATCTAACCTTCACCCACAGGCATTCAGGAAGTTATATCACATAAGCAAATAGCCTCATGGTAAGCATGCTATCATGGCAGTCACTCACACGCATGCAAGGATGCTAAAGCATAAATACTTACCGAGTATTCCATGCCAAAGAAAGAAGCTAATTAGAAATCATGCATGAATCCTAACTATGTTGAAATGCCTAATGCAACACATGCAAAAAATGCAACTAAGATACGCTCGGCTATTCTAAAATGGCATATGAAATGCAACAATTGATACATGTATTCAACTCGGAATTGAAATACAATGCAGTTAGTATGATGCTCCGAGCTCGATGCATGCAAGACAGATGAATGAATGCGAACATGCGAGTATAAGTATGCTAATTGAAACGTGCCCTAATCTAACCATCATAAGCTGGTAAATAAAAGGGAGAAAGATGTGGGGTTAGAAGACATACATCACATACACGCACACTTATTACAACATTGCCCTCTCTCGGAGGGTCCAAATAAATAATACAGAATCGAATTAACTAATTATTACACAACACTAGCTAATTAACAAATTAACTAAACTGGCATGCAAATTATGCAAAATGGGCTTCCTTAGCTCTGCTTTGACTGATGAAGGATGCATGCGTGCTCGAGTCACCTTGTTTAGAAATCCCTTGCGATGCCCCGATTTGCCCCTGTTTGCAACTGGTCCCAGAACACTGTATAAAGCTCCAGAAGGCTGCTGACTAGTTTTTGCTGCTGGTTTTTGGTTTGCTACAACAGAGAGCGAGAAAGGGGCATGGCAAAGTATTTTCAACATATGTGTGCATGATCGCTCTCCCCGTCATTGCATAAGCTGTAGGGAATATGATCCTCGATCCTCGTGCCACCAATCACACATCTCGATTTATGATGGCCGAGGAGTCAGGTTGCACGACTCGATGTAAAATCAATGCACATGTAAACACAACAAGGCCCAAACTCCATCATGGATAATTCGGAGTGTCGGTGACTGAGAATTGAGGCACGTTTCGTCACTTGGAGTATGAAACGTCTCTTGTTTCCCGTGTTTGGGCTAAACCCTATTCCAAACACAATGCAATATACATGGCATGCATGAATGTAACTCTAACATGCAACCTAAACATAATGCCACTAAATGATGCAAACATGCAAATAATGATATGCAAACACGCTACTAGCATACACAATGCTATGGAGTAATCAATGGCATACTCAATGCACACAAAAATTATACTATTGGTTGCAGTCAAGGGAGAGTCACTAATGAGTCCCATGGTCAATAACCACGTAAGATCCCAGATCGCCGGAGGAGTCAAATTAGCCTCCCTTCTAAGTCCGGCTTTCTTAGGCAGTGCACTACCCTTTTGACATATCTTAAAAGGTATTGACACAAGGTCTCATAAGCAACGATAAGGTGTATACGTATAAATATTAAAATATAAGTACATAACAACCACGAATATCATTAATTTCAAAAGCTTGATCCATTACATTACATCCCAAGAGAAAACTTAAATCTTCATATGAGTCTTACAAAATATCAAAAGGAATTTCTAACTTTCCTAAGATAGCCAAAAGTCTTCGAAGGTTTTAGGTTTGTCGTCTCCAGCTATAAGCTCCTCTTCGGCACCTGGCATGACACGCCGTGAGCTTTGAATGCCCAGTAAACACACACACACCCCGTCCCTTTTTCCCAATCCAATACACCATCACATTTATGGAAAACAAGTAGTGGAGCATGATATCCAAGCCAAGAATAGTAATAGAAGAGAAAAGGAGCCTGTCATTCAAATAGATAACAAGGTTATAATGTTAGGGGTTAGTATTCTAGAAATCCCCCAAAGAGATTTCATCCTCCCAACCACAAGAATTGGACACCGGACTATTCGGAACTCCCCCTTTTGCTGCTTTGTTGCAGAACTAACCTCGGATGCCTACCAACGGTTATATACCGTGTAGCGCCAACCGCAGGGCCTCAAAAGAGACGGCAAAAAGAAAAAGTTTTATCTCCTGAATCCAACCTCATCCTTCCAGAAAAAGTTTTATCATCCTGAATGTCCCATCCGGACCCAACCTTATCTCACCATTCAAACCGTCGCAAGGAGTCCGAATACGTCCGTTCCATTCCAGGGTTTATGCGACAACTGCTTGCGCAAGACTTTAACTTTCAAATAGGGAACGCATCCCAAAAATCCATATATCACATATTCTCATCTTATCATTACTCAAGTGCTCGAAAACCCAATACCCTCCCAATTAGGTTTCCCGTTGAAGTTAAATGTTTTACAACGAGGTTAGTCTAATTGATAAGACAATAATATCCACATAAGCATGCATCCTTATTTCGGTGATCTAAACCGTTCACAATTTAGGACTTATTGAGTATTCATGCAAAAAATCAAGATGATTGGATATTGGTAGCTATATCTTTAAATCATATTTGTTTTATATCTATTTTATTTCAAATGAAAATACCAGAATCACTTATTATTTAAAAAATTGTTATATCATTCTAGTGAGTTATATATATATATATATATATAATTGTGTTTTCAAATTATTTTCTAAAACAAATAATGACAATAATAATTAGTGGCATTTTTTTTATTAAAAAAAAGTCACTAATTATTAGTTTCTAGCAACAATTCCACAGTTGCCAAGTCATCTATCCTCTGACCAGATTCATCCCTCTGTATCACACAAAGCTCTGCCCCTGCCGGCAATTCCACATTTGGCCCAACCTGGCCTACTGATAGAATGTAGTCACTCGGACTGTATACCTCCTCAGCAAAACTCCCAGATTCCTCAGATTCTGACTCACCAATCCCATTCTCTCCTGAAATCTCCCCTGTTTTGTCTTCGATAGTCACCATCATTGGTTCGGGTTGGGTTTTGGAGATGTCCAACATGCACAAGTCAGTGCAGTCAGGAAGGAGCACCTCCGGCTTGGGTAGGTGGGACGGGGTAATATATATGCTAGGATCGTAAGACACGACCCCAGTCTGGATAAAGTTAATGCGTTTGGGAGGTGGAGCTTGGTTGTGCGGTGGGAGAGGGTTGGTTGTGACGTTGGGTTTTCTGGAGGCACAATCACCCTGTTGTCAACGAGATCCTGAATCTCGTGACGTAGTCGGAAGCATTGGTCGGTGTCATGACCGTGCTGTTGGTGAAAGGCGCAATATTTGGCTGGATTATGGGAGGGGGGAAGTGGATTTGGCAATGGCCTCGGCTCTAGGGGCTTCAAGTGCCCTTTCCTGATTAATACCCCCAGAGCTTTGGACAGGGGCATATATAATGGAGTGACGGTTCTTTGGCCTCGAGGTTGGAATTTGGTTGTTTGTGTGTTATTTCCAGACACACCGGAGAATGGCGCAGCTACCATGGTTCTTGGAGGGGGAGTGATGGTGACCACGCTCACTTCTGAGGCTCTAGCAGTTGCAGCACTACTTGTGCCTGCATTGTTGTTTCGGTTGAAGGCTCTCCTGGGTTGCTCTTTGTCATTGTCAATCAAGCCCTGCTTCAAGGCATCCTCAATCTGTACCCCCATCTCATGCAAATCTGAAAAGGTAGGGAAGGGGAGCACTATCATTTTCTACATCAGTTTGGGCTGGAGGTTGCGCACAACCATCCGTATTTGATCCTTGTCCGTCAGCCTAATGGTCATCATTGAGGCTTTGGCTCTCCATCGCGTTACGAAGTCAGAGAAACTCTCCTTAGGCTCTTGCCTTGTTGTCTCAAGATCACAGGTTGTAATCTCAATTTACGTGTTATAGGAGTATTGTGCAATGAAAGCCTCGGCCATCTCATCCCAATTCCGCTTCACATCATCTTCCAATTTTGCGTACCAGATGGCCGCTACACCTGACAGGGTCCGGCCAAACAATGAAAGCTTCTGTAGTCTGGTTAGGTCCATCGGCCTTAGTATGTCCGAAAACAAACGTAGATGCACCATGGGGTCCCCGGACCCGTCAAAGCGGTCGATTTGTGGCATCTTGAACCGATCTAGCAGCGTCACAGCCGCATCGGTATACCTATCCTCAATGTCTGGGATGGACTTTACCCCTTGGGATTTCTTGAACAACTTTTTAGGCTTGCTCAACTTCAACGCTGTAGGGTCCACCTCGAAATCGAAGGGAGAATCCGGTAGATTGATAGGCGCGGGTGGCTTAGATAGTTGAGGTAGAATCGGGGGTGGACCCGGCCCCGTTAGGATATCTGTGTCCTCTTGGACATTCTGGACATTTGCCATCTCCCCGGGTACTGGAACTCTCGGTGGGGGAGGAACCTGATGCGAAGCTGATGCTCCGACTTGCTGCTGTAGTCGGGTAATTAGCTCGGCCTGCTGGGCCATGACTTCGGCCTGTTGTTTGGTGACTTCTGCCTGACGGACAACGTCCTGTTGCATGACTCTCATACTCTCCTGGAGTTGACGGACCACCTCCTCCATTCCTGCCATACTGTCCTGATCTGACTGAACTACCAGTATATCTATCTCTGCAATAGACTTAGAAATCTCAGCCTGATTGTTCAAAGACCACTGATCTGGCAATCTCGGTACCGATACACTACGTCTTCTTGACCTTTGCCTGACAACCGAGGGTAAAGAGCAGAACACTGGTTGTCCGTCAACCAGATCCTCAGATCGATGGAGTCTGCGACCTCTCGTCCAGAGTGCTTGGGGAATATCTTCTTGGTTGGAAGCTATTGTGCTAAACTACCTAGCAAAAAGATAAATAAAGAAATAATAAGGAAATAAACAACCAGAGAAACAGATAGCATAACAGCGTAAATAAACACACAACACACAGTTGGGCATCACCACACACAGTTGATGAGTTGAATACACTGATCATTGTTCCCAAATTACAGCCCCCAAAACTGAACCTGATACCCGCAGATAATTGATTCCCAAAATATTGAACTGGTGCCCTCAGGCCTGATACCCAAACTTGCGAACTAATACATGCATTCATGTAGAGGCCAACTCTAAAGCACATAACAAACAAGTGAGAGCTAAAACACCCCTATGGAGGGGTAGGGTTTCCATGTCCTAGTTTCACCAAGAACTAGGGCATCACTATGCATGTAGCGGTTTCAAACAACCTACAATTGGGTAAGTAACCTGTCCTAGCTTGGAATGGTCACTACGGATTCCGAATATGCACTAGGTCGAATGGTCCAAAAGGGTGCCCCGACAAAAACCGGGGTTTGTGTTCCCATCGTCGCAGAGCCCGTAACCGGTCAGCCTTATGGCACGCAGCCGCCGGCAAACCGTTCAGGAATAGCAGATGGCAAACACGGTGTCCTAGGCGCACCAATGCAAATGCAATGCAAAGAGACACATAAGTGTAATCAAAACAAGATATCATGAGTTCGAGGCAAGTTCTCTAACTCCCTAGCAGAGTCGCCAGAAACTGTAGACGTCCCCGAACGTCCCGAGAGGGAATCCCGTTTTGTTCATTGGGCTCACTACAGTTCGGACTAAATGTCACGGTCCTGTATCTAGTTTCATGAAGTGCAATGCAAGACCGATAAATCACCAAAGAGTCCAAATCTGGCAAATCGTTTGGAAAAATAGATTTTTAGAAAGAAGTGCCAAACATGGACTGTTTTGCCAGATACAGAGTCGCCACCTAAATATTTTATTTTGGGGGGAATTTAGGAAACCCTGACTCGTGCCTAAGGCCACGTGTCAGTCATCACCAAAGTTGCCTCGGCTTAGGAACTTGGGTACGATTGGGGAAGGTCAGCTATAAGCACCCATGCTCGCCCGATCAAAGATCGGCCTCTACTAACCATGATATCGAGTTTTGAAAACATTATGTGCTCTTATTCCGGTTGATTAGCCTAGGATTACTTTGTGATGCACACAACATACAAGTATAGACTAGGTCGCCTGAGTTGGAACAAAACATTTCATGTTTGTTTATTTGAAAATGGTTTGATGGTGCTACTCGCAAGTAGGTTAAGACGTGGATTTGCCACCCTCAAGTGGGCTTAGGAAAACATGATTTTGCCACTCTCAAGTGGGCTTAAAACTCATAATCAATGAATTATTCCAATTCAAGCAATCTAACCTTCACCCACAGGCATTCAAGCAGTTATATCACATAAGCAAATAGCCTCATGCCAAGCATGCTATCATGGCAGTCACTCACACGCATGCAAGGATGCTAAAGCATAAATACTTACCGAGTACTCCAAGCCAAAGAAAGAAGCTAATTAGAAATCATGCATGAATCCTAACTATGTTAAAATGCTAAGCAACACATGCAAAAAATGAACTAAGATAGGCCGGCATTCTAAATGCATATGAAATGCAACAGCTGAACATTCATATTCAATCGGATATTGAAACACAATGCAGTATATGATCGCGAGCCCGATGCCATCAGACAGATGAATGAATGCAAAATCGATATATAGTATGCTAATTAAAACGTGCCCTAATATAACCATGCATAAGCTGGTAATAAGATGGAGAAATATAGGGTTGGAAGAACAGTCATCACACGACGCACACTATTAAAACATTGCCCTCTCGGAGGTGAAAATATACAGAATCGAATAACTATTATTACACAACACTACTATTAAAAAATTAACTAACAGTAATGAATTATGTAAAATGGGCTACCTCAGCTCTGGCTTTGAAGATGAAGGATGCATGCGTGCTCGGTCTCTTGGTTCGGAAATCCCTTTGATGCCCCAATTTGCAATCTGTTGCAACTGGTCGCAGAACACTGCCAGTCAGAAGGTGTGACTAGTTTGCTGCTGTTCCGGTTTGCTGCAACAGAGAGCGAGAAAAAGGGATGAAAGTATTTCAACATATGTGTGGATGACACTCTCCCGTCATTGCAATAACCCTGGGAATATGATCTGATCCGGTGCCACCATCAACATTCGAGCATGATGGCCGAGGATCCAGGTTGCACGACTCGATGTAAAAATGAATGCATGTAAACACACAATGCAAATCATCATGGATAATCGGATGTCGGCGCCGAGAATCGAGGCACATTTCATCACTTGGATTACGAAAAGTTTTGTTTCCGTGTTTGGGTAACCATCCAAACAAATGCAATATACAGATGCATGAAGCAACTCTACAGCAACCTAACATAAAGCAAAAATGATGAAAATGCATGATGGTATGCAAACACGCTACTAGCATACATAATTATGAGTAATCAATTGGCATACTCAATGCACACAAGAAATATATGGCATACGTATATGCACACATAGAGAAATCAATAAATGATAAGGGCATACATAATGATGATAAATCATGGTACAAGATGACTAAATGGATTAACATGCAAGATGGACTTATCAGAAAGGTGAGCCTCAGTAACCAAATCAGTGGCCACTGTGAATGAAAATTAGGCAGCCACTCATGCAAACATTCAAGCAAGGACACAAATCATAAGGTCAATGCCAATCTACCAAGCATGTCAAGGATAAATATGGCATGCAATATACATTTTTCCAGACTCTGAAATTATGATGCAGAGATGGTCCGAATTCATTGCAAACTTCACACAGATGCAGATGGCGAATTACATAAACTAAGTGGAAGCGGTTTACGCTAGAGTACACAAAGCAATGCAAAATGGCAAAACAGCAACAGACCTAGAGGATCAAGACATGGGAAGCCTAAAAGTGGCTCGAAAGGCCATGGAAATGAAGCTCATGCAATGTCAACGAGGTCATTAATGCACAACTCTCAAAACGCATTTAAAGAGTGGAAAACAAGGGATATGCATACATATAAGCTCTGAAATATGATGCACAATGGCCAAAATATGGAAACACTCAACACAAGCATGCAATAGAACTACAAACTCAAGCTGCAGGTATTGAACACAACCATGCAGAAGATATTTGCCATAGAGGCATAAAATAGAGCTAAGGCAGTCCAAAAATATGCATGAAATTAAGTTTAAGGCAATGGCAAAAAGTGGCTAGAATGAAGAACAAAATAGCATGCAATACCAGCAGTGAAGAGGGTTTACAAACTACAAGTATAATGGAGCATTAAAGGTCACTAACACCAAAAGTAAGGTATGTATATGCGAAATAAAGCAAAAATCACTGGATATGTCTAGCGCAGCAGAATGTAGGCTGCCTTTGATAGTTATAAAGAGGGATTCTACACAGCAAGATGACCCAAAATAGAAATGGGCTCTGGATAGAGCTATGTCAGGTCCTAAAACCCAAACAAGGCTGAAATATGCTCAAAGAATGTACAATAAGGGCTCCTGTTAGCAATAATGTCTAGTAACAAGAAAAAGGGGTGAGAGGGTCACCTTCCTGATTTAGTGCTCAAACAGTATGCTAGCCACTAAAATCACTGATTTCAGGGTAGAAGGCCAAATAAGCTCAATACAAAAGGCTAGATGATGGCTCAAAACATAGGTAAAACAAGCATGCAGAGGGGGTAGACTGACCACAAAAATGACCTTACAAACATGTAAAGACTCAAAATAAAACTTTTTTCGTTATGAAAATCAAAAGTTTGCAAGTAAGAGTAAAAGATGAAGCAAAATAAGGACAAAAGAGAAATAAAGTGTTTACCTTGTCAAACTCCAACGCTTTCTGGACCAAAAATGCAAGCTTAGCTCAAAAAAACATCAAGAACTCAAGACAATGGTGGAAGGGTAGGCATGGAGTTGGTATGTAAGGTGAAGACAAGGGACTTTGGGGCTTGAAATAGAGAGATAGAGAGAGGTGTATGTGATATGTTTACCATTTTTGAACGTTCGCTAATGAGGATGAGAGGGTCATCTCGTTATAGAGTAAAGGTCAGTTCCTCAGAAGCTAGTGAAGAGGTAGCAGCTTCTGAGGAAGCTAGAGCAAAAAGGGTCAAGCTTCTGAAGGAGCTAGAGCAAAAGGTCGCTCTTCAGAAACTAAAAGGTTCAAGGCTTCTCTTAGAAGACTAGAAAGAAGCCACTCTGAGGAAGCTGGAAAAGGTTCAATGCCTCCAACACGTTATGGAGGATGCAGTCTGTGCCTTCCAGCTGGCACAGCTGGCACACACTCACAAAGACAGAAAAGGGGGAAGCTGGCCGACCAGTTCAGTGGTCGGCCGACCAGTTCAGTGGTCGGCCGACCACTTGCTCTGGTCGGCCAACCAGGGTCAAAAGGTTCAAGCTTCAAAAGCTGGTCGGCAGCCTCTAGGGGTGGTCTCCCAACTGAGTGCGAGGCAGTGGTACTATGGAAGACCAGTTATCTGACAAGAAAATCGGCCGGCGGGGGAAAATGGTCTCCAGGGAGAAAAGGTGGTCTCCCACCCTTGTACCACCTTCCAAACAATGAAAAAAGGGTCCATGCCAGAAATGAACCAGAACGGATGCAAAATGAGGGTTCGGGGGCCAAAACGCGCTGCCGGGTGCCCCGAAAACTGACTCCTAAGCATCGAAAGTGGCGTGTGACCATGAAGGTGGTTTCCCGGGCCACAGTGTCCCCCTAGATAGAGGAAACAAGGTGTGTGCCAAAAACCGGAGCAAACGGAGAAAGTTAAGCAGTCCCGAACCGCGACGCATGGCCAACGGCTTTGAAAATCAAAAATTGGTCTCCAAATGGGAACAGTGGTCTACGACCATGAAAAGTAGCCTATGGCCACTGAGAGTTGGTCTACGAGACCTCTCCCTCCCTTCGGGAAGAGAAAATAGAACCTGGTTCGCAAACCGAGGCAAAGCACAAAAGAGTCCCGAAGTCCGCAGGTAAGGCTCTTAGCCGAGACTCTGTAACCTCAGAACGAGCACAACAAGCACCATCACCGAGCGCTCAATCGATGACGTCTGATTCTTAAGATAGGTCAAAAATGGGGTGTCTACAGTCATCTTTTGCATGCTCCATATACTTGTAGAACAATTCTTGCTTACTAGCCTTATGTGCATGTTGATTTGACTCATCATCCTAGCATATTTTGGCTTTGCTTCAGCATGATTTTATTCTTATTTTGGGCTGTCCTAGGAGTTTTTTGGGCTGCCATGGCCATATCACTTACGTTTTGTATAGCTATAGTGTAAATGCTTTGGCTAGCCTTGGGTTTTGAGGCCCCTACCATGCCGTACATGTGATGTTTGCATGCTTTGCCATCATTCTAAATGTTATTTCAGTCCATGAAATGTGGCCATACACTTGCATTTGACATGCTTTGAATGCCTTGAAGAGTTTGTGCTTTATGCCTCAAGAATGAACTTTTGTGCATGCCACTAAGCCTAAGCCTTTGGCTCATCATATCAGTGCATTTTTGGTCTTGTTATACCATGATGTAACTCTGTTTTATGCTTTCTAAGTCATGCCATGTTTGGTTTCAATAGGTGTAGTGCATTGTCTCTTTTGTAGCCTTGCATGCTCCATGTTTTTGGCCTTGTGTTCTAGCTTGTGTTGGCTAGCTTCGAGCTTATTTTTGGTCTTGTTTGGACCTGCCTTGGGACTCTTTTAGGTTCCCTTAGTCCTTTGGGGCTTGCTTTGTATGGCCATGGCTTAAGTCCCTTTGCTAGTTTCGTGCTTTGAACATCCTACCATGCTATGCTTACATTGTTTAGTGGGTTTGGCATCCATTTACATGAGATTTCAGAGTTTACCTCATTGCCATCTTTCCATACTTTTCACTCTTTAGGTGTTCTTGAGAGTTGCACTTTTATACCTTAATTGATGAGCCAATTGGCATGCATGCTTGTATGTGTTTTTGGTGCCTTCATCTTAGCATTTTGGCCACTGATTTGGGCATGACCGAGGTCTGCCCATTTTGGTTTAAGTCCATCATTGCATGTTGTTGCACGGTTGCCTTGCATATTGTTGTATGCTTGCTCCATCTTCGCATGTTGTCACATGTTTGTCTTGTATGTTGTTGTATGTTTATTACATACTTGGTACATTGCATGTTGTCGCATGAGAGTTCCATTACATGTTGTTGCATGCTTGCTTTACGTCGCATTGTGTATGCCATGCTTGTGTTGCATTGTTGTTTGGATTAAGTGTTAATCCAAGCACGAGAAACGAGAGATGTTTCATATTCAAGTGATGAAACGTGTCTCAATTCTCGGTCGCCAACGCTCTTGATTAAACATGATAGAGTTCTAGGCATTTATGTGTTTATTTGTGCATTCATTTTACATTGATTTGCACAAGTTGGATCTTTGGCCATCATGCATCAGGATGCGTGATTGATGGTCGTGGATCCGACTATGCCTCTCCTTTGATGTTTTAAGGTGATATGGGGTGGCATAGTGCGTACATACCCTTGGGAGGTCCTCCATTTTCTCTATTTTGTGCTCTATTGCAGTTTGGTGTCCCAGCACATCAGTGGCCGGCAGTGTCCTACAGATGGCCGGCACCTCCTCAATTTTGGCCGGCAGTGCCCACCCTTGGTCGGCAGCATCTCTCCATGGCCGGCAGGCCACTGATGCACTCCCCAGTATGTTTTTGGTATGGTTCAACAGGAATTCCTTGAGGACACCCTGCAGACAGTGCCTCTTGAGAGCATCCGAAGAGCTTTCGGGATAAGAACCGAGCATGCACCTTCCGCTTCTTTGAACAGAGCTGGAGCAGCATTATTTGTCGCTTTCCATTTGTAATTAATTAATTTGTTAATTAATTAAGTTTTGTAATAATTAGTTGTAGCTAGTTATTCAATTCGGTTATGTAATAATTAATTAGCTTGTTAGTTAGTTAATTAGTTGGCATGTATTATTTATTCGGACCCTCCGTGGAGAGGGCCAATTTTGTAATAAGTGTGCGTGCGTGTGTGCATGTCTTCCAACCTCCATTTCTTTCCCCCTTTTACTTACCTGCTTTTGTTGGTTAGTTTTAGGTCATTTTTCAATTAGCATACTTATGCTTTTGCATGTTTGCATCCATTCATTTGTCTAGTATACTTATGCCTGCATGTTTGCATCTATTCATCTATCTTGCATTCACCGGGCTTGGCGCATTATACTAACTGCATCGTATTTCAATTCCAAGTTGAATACATGTATCAATTGCTGCATCTTATATGCCATTTTAGAATAGCCGAGCCTATTTCTAGTTGTATTTTGCATGCGTTGCATTAGCCATCTCAACATAGCTAGGATCATGCATTTGATTACTAACTAGCTTCTGTTTTGGCTGGGAGTACTAGGTAAGCTTTTTATGCTTTAGCATCTTGCATGTGTGCGAGTGTTAACATGACAGCATGCTTACAATGAGGCTATTTGCTTAGTTGATATAAACTGCCTGAATGCCTGTGGGTGAAGGTTGGATAACTTGAATTCGAACAATTCATTGAAATCTGTGTTTTATTCTTTCTTAAAAATCAGTTTTCCAAAACGATTTGCTGGATTTGGACTCTTTAGTGATTTATCGGTCTCGTATTGCACATTGCGAGATCAGATTCAGAACCGTGACAATTTGAGTTCGAACTGTAGCATGAAGCCCTCAGGGTGCGCCTACACTAGGAAGGTGGAAACTCCGCTCGAGTGCAACTTTCCCCACTCGAGCGGGAAGACCAATAACAGAGGAAACAATACAACTCAATTAACCCAAGCTTGTTTGCAGAATTGGCAATAAGTAGGGTCGTAACACTAATATTATTAATAAATTCAATGATTTGAATGATCAAAACATAGCCAATATACTTCGGACACGAAGAAACTATGCCACTGACTAATCGAGTGATTATTTAGTATTTCTAGAGTATGGACACATGATATTCTATAAAGTTTTGATTGGTAGAGAGGGGTAGGGGCCCATGATTTATGTTGGGAATGAGAGAATTGCTGTATAAATTGTGTGATAACATAAATCAAATAAACTTATATTTATCAATCTGAATTTTATGTTGGAAATTATACACATATAGAATAGAAATTCATAAAATTACAGAAAAAAACAAACCAAAGCCTACAATAGATAGTGTCCTTATAACGGATTCACCGCCTCACCGGTTAGGTGCTAGAGGTTGTTCGACGTCTGTCTCCCAGGATACGATGGTTGGACCAGGTATGTAATGCACTGACTGAATAGCTTCGGCGAATAGAACTTTGCAGCACTCTCTCACAGGAAGAATATAAAATAAACTAAGAAACTTAGAAAGATAAGAATAACAACAATTTCTGGTGTTACAAAGCTGAAGGAGAATGCCTCATTTTATACACACGGAGAGAGAGAGGAAGAGGCTCCCTTGCAACAAATTTAGGAATTAATTCTGCAAATTTGATGGGTTTAGTTCCATCATCAATAGAGGAGACTAGGTTTTTCTGCAGCTCACACATCTGACTTGGCCCAAAAAGATTAAGATTGGTAGGGCCAAGCCCAACCCCCACACTCAATCCATTCCAGCAAGCCCAAGCCCAAGCCCCAAGGTCCAAGATCCATGATCCACGACCCATGGATCATGGACCCGGACCCAGACCCGGCCCCGGCTCGATCCAGTCTGGGCGGGCAGGCTGCGCACGAGCGTGCGCCCGTATGGTAATTTTTTCATACCCAACTTGGACCATAATCTTGGCCCAAGTTGTAAATAGCTTCTTTTCGGAGCAGATGTGGCATGTATAGACACCCCATTTTTAACAGCCCGTAAGACTTGGGCGTTACTGATGGTTTACTTGGTGTTAAAAGTTGTGCAGTGCAAAGGTTCGGTTTCTTTGGCAAGGAGAGAGTCAAATCCAAACCTTATACCCCATTTTTGGACCAAAACTATTTTGACCAAACATTTTAGACCTTAAAATCCTCTCTTTCAAAATATTTTTGAAACAAAGTTCCTACGATGTTCCGACGCTCGCATTTTGTTAAATGTTGTGCTTTTCGGTAAACCGAGCAGGGACAAAGTAGAAATGAATGAAAGAGAGGTGAAATCTTTGAACAATCTTCCAAAACATCTTGTTTAGAGGTTTGGAGTTGAAGAAAAGAGGAGAAGAGGGAAGAAACCAAGCTGGAGAAGAAGATGGGCAAGAATCGCTAAGAGAGAGTCGAGCGGCCCTCGCTAAATCAGGCCTATCCATTTGCACACTTGTATTTCAGCTATGAGGCCACCACTGTTGGAAATAAGACTTATGGGGCTTCATTTTGCACTCAAGAATCCCCTAAAGCCAAGTCCGGATTGGGGAGATATGGTTGGTTGAAGTAGGGCATCAATCCGGTTGGACCAAAATTGAGCAGTCTTGACTAAAAGAGGGATATCTCTTAGCATAGTTGGAATTTTGATGTGAGGTTGCCACCATTGGAAATCTTACTTTCGAGGCTTCAATTTGCACACAAGAATTACTTGAAAAGGCATCTAGATAAAGGAGTTAGGCTTGCTTCAAGTCGGGGACCAGGACTGATTTTTGCTGCAGACCACTAAGGGAGTGTGCCGACTACAAATGGAGCATGCCGACCATATGCCGACCAGAAATGGTCCTTGTCGACCAGAAAAAGTGGTCGGTCGACCAGTTGAGGTGGTCGGTCGACCACTTGTGCCCAGAAAGCTCAGAAATTGTAGATATTTTGCTCTAGCTGTTCCAGACTGTTCCAGATATTTCTGAATTGAGATATTTCGACCAAATGCTCATATATTGCTATATATTGAGCCATATCTCATAGTTTTAGGGGGTTAGAAAATTTGGGAGCTTCTCACTCTAGAATCCTCTCTCTTTAGAAGATTTGTGAGCAAAACTCTCTCCCTCCCTAGAATTCTCTCATCCTCCTCTTGTTTTTGAGCCTTAAGCTTAGAATTCTCTACACTCTTGCAAAGAGGCCCTAGACCAAACACCTCTACCTTTGGGCTGAGCTTTTTGGAGGTCTTTTTGAGCTCCAAAAGGCTGATTTTGGCTGGTTTTGCTGCTGTCCTTCAAGGTGCTTCAAGGGTAAGTGCTTCAAGGGTAAGAACTTTCCCCTTTCAAGCTTGTTTTTTGCACACTTGCTTCACCATTCTTTTTCCATTGTTTTGGGCTATTTTGGGGCTGGTTTTGGATCATCAAAAGCTTTGTTTTTAAGGTGTAAAAATGGTAGTTTAAGGCTTGGTGAGTTTAGGGGTTGTTCTCCCTTTTTGTTCCTTGGCTTGTGAGGCCTTTTGTGCAACTTCTCACCACCTTCAAATCCAACTTTTTTGGCCTTTTCACCACTGAAAGTCAGAGGTATTTCAGTGGTGGAAACCATGTTTTGAGGTCCAAAATAGGAGGAGTTGGCTTCCCCTCCTTGTTTCTTGTTTGCATGTGTTGATAGCCTACCAAAAGAGCATGTGTTTATACTTCTTTGTGGCTTTGTTTAGGCTCATTTTTGTGACTTTTCAGACCTTCCATAACTCTATTTTTGGCTGTCTTGGGCACCTCTTGCATGCTTCTTGTACTTGTAGTGTAATCCTACTTGTGGCCTTGCAAAGTAGCATGTCTTTGTGCTTTGAATTTGCTTAGTTCAAGCATGTTTTTAGCCATTATTAGACATGTCATAACTCTGATTTGTGTTGGTTTGGTTGCCTCTTGCATGCTCCTTGCACTTGTAGTGCAATTTTGTTCACTAGCCTAGTGTATTTGGTGTTTTAGCCTATTGATTTAGCATGTGTATGCTCCACTCCAGTACATTTTTGGCAATGTTTTAGCATGCTTTCGGTCTGATTTGAGTGGTTTTGGTCATGCATGCTTGGCTTTGCATAGCTATAGTGTATTTGGCTTTGCTAGCCTTGCACTTTAAGACCTCTAGCATGTCATATTTGAGCTTTTTGCATGGCATATCATCATTTGGCATGTTATTTCAGATCATATACCTCTGCCATATGCTTACATATATCACTCTTTAAATTGTGCTTGAGAGTTCAGCCTTATGCCTTGCTTGCGAGTCAATATGTGCGCATGATTTTCTTGCCTTTTGAGCTTCAATTCCAACATGCGTAGGCCACTATTTTGGCATGTTCTAGGTCTGTCCATAGCTGGTTTGACCATTCATGCTATGTATTGCATGCCTCATGTGTTATGCTCTTTGCTAGTCTCAATGCCTTAGCTTTTAAACATGCCATGCATTCATTGCTTACATGATAGAGTCTTGCGCATGTCACTTTGGCATTGAAGGTTGATCATCTTGTTTGCTCTGTATGTGTTTGGATTGGACGTTAATCCAAACATGAGGAATGTCGCACGTTTCATACTTAAAGTGATGAAACGCGTAGCATTTCTTGGTCGCCGACCCTCTTGATCAAGCATGATAGAGGTGGAGGCCCTTATGTGTTATTTGTGTGCATTCATTGACATTGACTTGTGTAAACTTGGCTTATTGGCCATCATGCATTGTGATGTTCGGTTGGTGGCCCGAGAGTCGAGTACTGCACTCCCTTGAGCTTAAGAAATGATAGGGAGGGTGGTTGTGCACACATATCTTGCAAATACACTGCTATGCCCCTTGTTGTTCTCTATTGCAGCAAAACTGGAGCTTGGCAAATTAATTGGTTGGCCGACTAGTAGAGGTGGTCGACCGACCACTTTTTATGGTCTATAACCAGTTTTTCTGGTCTACAGCCCCCTTTTCTGGTTGGCAGCCCACCAGGAGGTCCCCATGTTGGAGAAGAAGCAATCTGGAAGTTGGTACACTTTTCAGAGATCAAATCAAATGCAAACAGAGGCAATTCTGGGCATAGCAATGGATTTCCGAGCGAGGCGATCGAGCATGCATGCACCCCTTGCCCTGAGGACCTCTTTTAACTGCTTTAGCTGCTTTACTTAGTTAGCTAATTCGTCGGTTTTGTACTTAATTAGTTAATGTGCTTAATTAATCAATTTGTTTTGTTATAATTAGTTAACTAGGAATAGTTAATTAGTTTTGGTTTGTAATAATTAGTTTAATTAGCGTAGTTAGTTAGCTTATCATTCGGACCCTCCGTCGAGAGGGTAAATGTTGTAATAAGTGTGCGTGTGTGTGTGAATGTCTTCCAACGCCACGTCTTTCGCCCTTTTACTTATTAGCTTTTGATGGTTAGTTTTAGGGCATATTTCAATTAGCATCCTTATGCTTTGCATGCGTGCATCATTCATTTGTATTGCACGCACCGGGTTCGGCGCATCATTCAAACTGCATCATATTTCAATACTTACTTGAATATGTGTTTCAAACCATGTTATCAAGTGTTGCCTTCATATGCCATCTTAGATAGCCGAGCCTACTTAGTTACTTTTTTGCATGTCTTGCATTAGGCATCTTAACATAGCTAGGATAATGCATGATTTCTAAAATAGCTTCTGTCTTGGCTCCGAGTACATTGTGAGTGTTTATGCTTTAGCATCCTTGCATGTGTGTAAGTGACTGCCATGATAGCATGCTTTCCATGAGGCTATTTGTTTAACTGTTATAACTGCTTGAATGCCTGTAGATGAAGGCTTCATTACTTGAATTGGAGCAATTCATCAAAATGTGCGTTTTAAGCCCACTTGTTTGTGCAAATCATCATGTTTTAAGCCCACTTGAGGGTGGCAAATCCGTGTTTTAGCCTACTTGAGGGTAGCAACTTCAAACCATCTTCGAAAAACAAACATGAGATGTTTTGTTCCAAATTGAGTGATTGAGTCTATACTTGTATACTGTGCGCATCACGTAGTAATGTTAGCTAATAACCGGAATAAGAACACATGTGTTTTCAAAAGCAGCATATCATGCTTAGTAGAGGCAGATCTTTGATCAGGCGAGCGGGGGTGTGTAGACTGCCCTAACTACGCTCTGCGCGCGAGGGCGCGAATCGTGGTTCTTAGCTATAGGCTCCTCATCTACTGGCTTAAAAACAGTTATATACTTTTTCCTCAATGCATCAAGCATAAAATATGCTCCACCTGTACCTTCTGAAGACCTAATTGGATAGTTCCCTCTATCTAACCCATCAAATGTTGAGTTAAGCAAATTCTCAAGGACCTAAGGTATTTCAATATTCCGATTAACAATCAGGTTGTTCACAGCCATAGGCTCCTCATCTACTGGCTTAAAAACAGATATATACTTTTTCCCCAATGCATCAAGCATAAAATATGCTTCACCTGTACCTTCTGAGGACCTCATTGGATAGTTCCCTCTATCTAACCCATCAAATGTTGACCATCCATATTTATAGGGTTTCGTAATTACGATGTATTAAATTAGTTTCTATTTTTTCAAAACTCAAATTTGGCGACAAATTTAATATCATTATTAAACCAATTCATTAAATCAAAAAAACCAAAATTAAAAAATTGAGTATTGCTGTTTTTTTTTTTTTTTTCTTTTAGATAAGAGATTTCCCTTACCTTTTGTCATTTAGATTTGCCTTACCTTATATGCCATTTAAGGTAAAAAATTAGCTTATATGCCATTTAGATTTCCCTTACCTTTTGCTTTTCCTTTTCAAATTTCTATCTAAATTCATGTTTCAAAACACAACATAAAAAAATAATAAAAAATACATTACAAATGGAATTATCATTCAATATTGTAAAAAGGATGGTCATTCAATAAGGAAAAAAAATGAATGATCATTCTATTCCAATTCGCCTTCATTTTAGTGAACTTTAATATCATTATTTCTACCTACCAAAGATAAAAATATTTTTAAATCTTCAAAAATTATTTCTACCTACCAAAGATAAAAATTATGTACAATTGATAAATCTTTTAAACATTTATTTATTACCAAATTAGTTTTTATTATGTATTTAGATAACGGTCATGTAATGAATAGTTATTTTTATTTTTATTAAATTAGTTTCTATTTTTTCAAAACTCAAATTTGGCGACAAATTTAATATCATTATTAAACCAATTCATTAAATCAAAAAAACCAAAATTAAAAAATTGAAGCATAAAAACTAAAATTGAAGCATCAAAAAAACCAAAATCAAAAAAACCAAACTCAATTTTGTAATTTTGGTTTTTTTGATTTAATGAATTGGTTTAATAATGATATTAAATTTGTCGCCAAATTTGAGTTTTGAAAAAATAGAAACTAATTTAATAAAAATAAAATAACTATTCATTAAATGACCGTTATCTAAATACATAATAAAAACTAATTTGGTAATAAATAAATGTTTAAAAGATTTATCAATTGTACATAATTTTTATCTTTGGTAGGTAGAAATAACTTTTGAAGATTTAAAAATATTTTTATCTTTGGTAGGTAGAAATAATGATATTAAAGTTCACTAAAATGAAGGCGAATTGGAATAGAATGATCATTCATTTTGTTTCCTTATTGAATGACCATCCTTTTACAATATTGAATGATAATTCCATTTGTAATGTATTTTTTATTATTTTTTTATGTTGTGTTTTGAAACATGAATTTAGATAGAAATTTGAAAAGGAAAAGCAAAAGGTAAGGGAAATCTAAATGACATATAAGCTAATTTTTTACCTTAAATGACATATAAGGTAAGGCAAATCTAAATGACAAAAGGTAAGGGAAATCTCTTACCTAAAAGAAAGAAAAAAAGAAAAAGAAAAAAAGAAAAAAAAAAACAGCAATACTCAATTTTTTAATTTTGGTTTTTTTGATTTAATGAATTGGTTTAATAATGATATTAAATTTGTCGCCAAATTTGAGTTTTGAAAAAATAGAAACTAATTTAATACATTGTAATTACGAAACCCTATAAATATGGATGGTCAACATTTGATGGGTTAGATAGAGGGAACTATCCAATGAGGTCTTCAGAAGGTACAGGTGGAGCATATTTTATGCTTGATGCATTGGGGAAAAAGAATATATCTGTTTTTAAGCCAGTAGATGAGGAGCCTATGGCTGTGAATAACCTGATTGTTAATCGGAATATTGAAATACCTTTGGTCCTTGAGAATTTGCTTAACTCAACATTTGATGGGTTAGATAGAGGGAACTATCCAATTAGGTCTTCAGAAGGTACAGGTGGAGCATATTTTATGCTTGATGCATTGGGGAAAAAGTATATATCTGTTTTTAAGCCAGTAGATGAGGAGCCTATGGCGCGAGGGCGCGAATCAATGTGAAATGAATGCACACATAACACATAAGTGCCTTAAACTCTATCATGCTTGATCAAGAGGGTCGGCGATCGAGAAATGAGGCACGTTTCATCACTTCAAGTATGAAACGTCCCTCGTTTCTCGTGTTTGGACTAACACCCAATCCAAACACAAGCAATGCAACTCAAGCATGGTAAACACAATGTAATGCATGCATACACGATGCAATGCAACATGAGCAACCTATCAATGCTAATGACATGCATGCACAATGCAAGGCAACATAAACAACCTAACAATGCTAATGGCATGCATACATAATGCAATGCAACATAAACATACAAAACATAATGCGAACAACAAGCATGCAAACATAATGTGATGCAACAAGCATGCAACATAATGTGCTCAATAGACTTAAACCGAAATTGGATAGACCTTAGTCATGCCAAAAGAGTGGCCATTATGCTAAAACCAAGCCACCAAAAGGCGGGACATGCATGCACATGCATTGGCCTATCAACTAGGTATAAGTACACAACACTCAAAAGTGCTCAAGGTGTGACAAATGTGGAAGTGTGACAACACCATATGCACTGAAATAAGGTATGAAATGATGCCAAATCATCCAATCAACATAAGCATGGCATGCTAGGGTCCTCAAAGCTTGAAACTAGCATAGGCACTTACGCTACATCTATGCAATACATGAAGCATATGGCAAATACAACCCAAAATAGTCTTAGAGCATGTCAAAATAATGCTAAAACATGTATGAAAGGAAGCCAAAATAAGCTAGCATGGTGAGCATAAAGCATGAGATATGCAAGGCCAAAAGGGAGGATTACACTACACCTACTAAGACCAAGCATGGGATGGCTTCGCCAACAAAAATCAGAGTTATATCATGGAAAAATAACCCTTGAAACACACTGAAATGATAGCTCGCAAGCTTAGGCATGAAGGCATACACAATGGCTCATGTTTAAGGCATAAAGCATAAACTCTCCAACACATTGAAAGAGTGAAAGATGTGAATGCATGGCAATGAAACATGCTCTGAAATCACATATAAAATGACACCAAATCATGAAAATAGTCCAAGCAATGCATGCTAGTGGACTCAATACACAAAGCTAGTGAGCTAGATTGAACCATAGCTGTACAAAACAATGGATGCATGACCAAAAAAACACAAATCAGACCTTAAGCATGATAAAACATGGCTAATAGCTTCTAGAAGTTGAGCCAAAAGCATGCTAGAATGATGATCAAAAGCATGATACACATTAGGCTAGTGAATGGAAATGCACTACAAGTGCAAGGAGCATGCATGGGGCTATCAAACCAAGCCAACAAAGATCTAAGGCATGCTAAAACAACACCAAAAATCTACTGAGATGGACTCAAAATATGCTAGAAAGACATGCTACTTCATGAGGCATACAAAGCTAGTTTGTAAGGATTTACACTACAAGTGTATATAGCATGCATGGGGTGACCAAACCAAGCCAAAAAAGTGGTATGCCATGTCAAAATAACCGCAAAAACAAGTCGAGAATAAGCCAACACAAGCTTAACAAACATGCTCAAACATGAGGCAAATAAGGTAAGGATACAAGAAACAAGGAGAGGGGATGACCCTCTCCTATTTAAG
Source organism: Camellia sinensis (assembly GCF_004153795.1). Classification (NCBI taxonomy): domain Eukaryota; kingdom Viridiplantae; phylum Streptophyta; class Magnoliopsida; order Ericales; family Theaceae; genus Camellia; species Camellia sinensis. The sequence goes on from NW_021024973.1 coordinate 2,058,201, forward strand.
ACCTCAAAACACAAGTTTTACCACTGAAAATCCACTGGATTTCAGTGGTCAAAAGGTCAAGATAAAGTGATCTCGAGGGCCTAAAGTGATGGTGTAAAACAAAGCCAAACAAGGCACAAGAGGGGGTAGACCACCCCTAACACAAACGAGACCTTAAACAAACATTACAAGCATGCAAAATTAGAACTTTTTGTAGTAGAAAGTGAAGAAAAAATAAGCATGAAAATAGGTGCAAAAGCTTAATAAAAAACAAGGGATTAAGGGATTAGAAGCTTACCCTTGTAGAATCACTTTAGAGCAACCACTCTAGCAGCTCTTTTGGATCAAAACCAGTCCAAAAACTCCAAAACTGACCTCAAAGGGCCTCAGCAACAAAAGGGTGGTGTTTGAGTGTGTGTTTGTGTGCAATAGTATGAAGAATAAGCACTTTCAAGCACAAAATGAGACAAAGAGAGAGAGAGAGAGAGATATAGAGATAGATGTGTATCTATAGCTCAAGCCAACTTTTTTCTGAACATAAGGCAAGAAGGGGGATGTTCTCTTTTATAGAGAACCAAAGTTCAAGCTTGTTAAACAAGCTTAAGGTCTAAAGCCATCCCTTCATACGCATGTATGGAGGATGGTTTCTGTGCCCTACAGTTGTAACAGCTAGCACCAAAATATCTTCAAAAAGGTACTGGAAAGCTGCCGACCACTTGTAGTGGTCGGCCAGCTACTTGTAGTGGTCGGGCGCCCACCACAAGTGGTCTGCCAGGAAAAAAAGTGGCCGGCAGGTGGGGGGAGGTGGTCTGCACACTGAAAGCAAGCTAATGGTGTGGTGGCCGACCACTTTTGGTGGACCAAAGACCAAGAAAACCAGTTGGCCGACCATAAAACTGGCTGGTGGGAAGAAAAGTGGTCTCCAAGGGAAAGAACTGGTCTCTAACCCTCATTCCACCCTCCAAGCAAGGAAAACAACGTTTATTCCAAAAACAAACCAAAAAGGATGCAAAACAAGGGTCCAGGGGTCAAGGCGCGCAGCCGGAAGCCTCGAAAACTAGTCTACGGGCACCAAAAGTGGTCTACGAGGGAAAAATGGTCTCCCATACCTCAGTGTCCCTCTAGATCAAGGCAACAAGGCATGGTCCGAAAACCAGGTCAAAAGGAGAACGTTAAGCGGTCTCGAGACAAGGCGCGCGACCGAAGGCTCCGAAAATCGAAAACTAGTCTCCAAGCGAGAAAAGTGGTCTACGAGCACAAAAGAGTGGTCTACAAACCTCTCTCTCCCTCCAGGCAAGGTCAACAAGGCTTGGTCCACAAACCGAGCCAAAACACAAAGAGTTCAGAGGCCCGGAGGCAAGACACTCAGTCGAAAACTCCGAAAACTTGAAATGAGCACAAACATGCACTATCGCAGAGTGCTCAATCGATGACGTCTGAGTCTTAAGGTCGATCAAAAATGGGGTGTCTACAGGGTGCTTATTTCATGACCTTCCCCTCTCGTACCCAAGTTCCCGAGCCGAGACAACTTTGGTGATGACAGACAAGTGGCCTCTGGCACGAGTTAGGGTTTCCTAAATTTCCCAAAACAAAATATTTAGGTGGCGACTCTGAAATCTGGAAAAGCAGTCCATGTTTGGCACTTCTTGATTAAAATCAATTTTTCAAAACGATTTGCCGGATTTGGACTCTTGGTGATTTATCAGTCTTACATTGTACTTTGTGAGATTAGATTCAAAACCGTGATAGGAGTCCGAACTGTAGTAGCTAAGAACACAATCCGCACCCTCTCCGAAAGGGGTCGCATGGAGCGAGTTCGGGCGGTCTACAACATGTAGCCCCTGTATCAATCCACCATTCTCTTGGGTTTGAAGCCACCAGATTCACCTTAGAGACAATGGCAGACAAGTGCATGTCATCCTCATCATGGGAGTGCTCTTGCATATCTGCCATGTGAGCACGGGGTTTGGTCTTGTACGACTTCTTTTGCTTGCGGCAGTCACTAGCCCGATGCCCCTCGCTACCACAGTTGTAACACTTCCCTAAGAACCGATAACCAAGTTACTGCGGCTTATATGCCGGCTTCTTTGCAACACCACCCACTGGCCCTAGCTATGAGCCCTTGTTCACAGGAGGCTTTTTCCTTACCCCAGAAGATTTGCCATGCTCAATGACATTGGTCATCACAGAGGAGGTACTTCCTCATTTCTTTCTATTATCCTTTTCAATTCGAAGTCGGACAACTAGTTCCTGACATTTCCTTGCACTTGTGCTTCAAGTAGTTATTGAAGTCCTTCCAACCATTGGGAAGTTTCTCAATGATCACAACAACTTGGAATGACTCATTCAACGGTATCTCCTTAGCATGAATTTCATGCAAGATCACTTGGAACTCATGGACATGGCTTATCACAATTTTTGAATCTACCATTTTAAAGTCCAGGAATCGGCCAATGACAAATTTCTTTGCCCCAGCATCCTCAGTCCTGTATTTCTTGTCTAGAGATTCCCATAACTCTTTTGCTAAGCTCTTGGCACAAAACACACTGTAGAGTGAGTCTACCAAGCTGTTGAACACATAGTTCTGGCAAAGATAGTCAGTCTGTTTCCATGTGTCAAATGCCGTGACTTTCTGCCTGTCTGGCTCATTCTTTGCCACGGCTGGATGATTCTCACTCAAAACCTTTGTAAGGTTCAACGTGGTCAAGTAAAACAGCATATTTTGCTGCCATCTCTTGAATGTCACCCTAACAAATTTCTCCGGGCGGTCATGGTGACTGAGCGGTCCTCCCGGAACAGCCGGAGTACACCAAGGTTGACCACAGAGGTCACAGTTGGGTTGGCAAGTCAGTTGTCTTGGGATTAAGATCCCCACCAACATTAGCAGTAGCAGCATCATTGGTGAGAGTTGTCATTTCTGAAAAATATAACAAAATATCACTTTTTGTGTTTTCAGAAATTAAACTTAACCCTTAAAAAATCCCACAGTTGGAAATTTAATTCAAAACTAGTCTCACCACTTAACCTAGAATCGAACATGGTTAATAATGTTCCCAGGAAGACTGGAGGAGTCACATCGTTCCCACTTAAAACCCATTTAACCTTTTGACAAAACTTTGAAGTGCATGTTGACTCTTAATTCGTGATAAACAATTTTAAGAATTAAATTTTCCAAAGGATGAATTGGGTTAAAACAAAATAGGATCCAACACTTACAAGCAATTAAAATAAAATGCTAACAATTACAAGCAATATAAAAAATTGCTATAACAATGATAAGCAAAAAAAAAAAAAAAATGCTTCTAATTTGCCAAGCAAACAACCTTGCTTTAAAAATTGGCAAGTAACCACTACAAAATCTCAAGCAAAAATTGCTTAAATTATATAGTCCAAATAATTCATTTCCACACTTAGGTATTCCTATAAAAAAGTTAGCACAAAACCACAAGAAAATACACACCAACCAATCTAAAGAAACCTATCTACTAGCAAACTAATTAATAACAAAATTAAATAATCAGTTAACATGCTAGATGAGTTACAAAAAAATATCTAAAATTAAATTAAAAGTTAATAGTCAAGAATTATGACAAAGGTTACAAAGCCTTAAACCTCCTAAATAATTAAAATTCTAGCCATGAGTTACATATCAATTAAATCACAATAATAAATAAATTAAATTAAATATGCAAGAGTTACATATAAAACTAAAACTCTAAAATTAAATTCATAATTTAATTTAGACATTAACCATATAAACAAGTTACAAACATTTTATAACCCTAAATACATTAAACTAAAAAGTTAATAGGCAAGAGTTATATATAATTGTTACAAAACAATAACCATTTAGCAATTAACATGCAAATAATGCTAGAAATTAAATCACGTAATTTAAACTAAAATCTAGAAAATAATTAGTATGACAAAAATTGCAACACCCATAAGCAAGCAAATTATATTCTAAAATTAAAGAGTACGCAAATCATGGTAGAAAATTATGAACCATACTCATAAAATTATATTACAAACAAATCAATATGCAACTTTTCCTAGAGGTTTCTAAATAAAAGAAAACATAACTGTGCAAAATTTAATATGCCATCATGTAACCCCTAGAAGGAAAAAAAAAAAAAAAAACAATACAGTAAGTTCCCAAACCATAACCATATTGAAAATATGCAAAGTAGGTACATACAAATATTTTTTGTTTGTTCTCAATACAAGCCGTGGGTACACTAAATTATGTAATAGACTAATTTGACTTTCAAGGCAAAATATCATGGCAACATGTACAATTAAGAATATGTTTGGCACACCAAATATATTAACTTAAAGAAATTTGAACAGTATCCTACATGCTATAATTCCCAATCATGTAAAACAGTGGCCTCAAGAACAGTAAGTACAAATATTCAAACAATAGCTATATATGTTGGAACTCCTACAGGTGGTCCAAGACACGAGTAGCATGCACATGAATTAATCTAATCTTCTAATCATGGATGTATACAAATCAAACTGTACATATGCATCCAATAAACAAATGTAATTACAAAGTGCTATTAACAGTGACCAATTATCAAAACAGTATACAATTCCAGGGAAAAATGATTACATATTACATATGAATCTATTTACTAATTTCATGGAAGTATATTTGATCTGTTTGAAGCTTGTTGTATAAATTGTGTGATAAAATAAATCAAATAAATTTATATATTTATCAACTTGAATTTCATGCTGGAAATTATACATAGATAGAACATAAATTCATAAACAATAAAATTGCAAAAGAAAGCAAACTGAAACCTGCACTAGACAGTGTCCTAAAAACAGATTCGCCGCCTCACCGGTTGGGTGCTGGAGGTTGTTCAATGTCTTTCTCCCAAGATACGACGGTTGGACAAGGTATGAAATGCACGAAATGAATAGTTTCAGTGAACAAAACTTTGCAGCACTCTCTCACAGAAAAAATATAAAATAAATTGAGAAACTTAGAAAGACAAGAATAATAGCAATTTCTGGTGTTAGAAAGCTAAAGGAGAATGCCTCATTTTATACACATGGAGGGAGAGAGGAAGAGGCTCCCCTGCAACAAATGCAGGAATTAATTCTACATTAATCCTGCAAAACTGATGGGTTTAATTCCATCATCAATAGAGGAGACGAGGTTTTCCTGCAGCCTGCACATCTGACTTGGCCCAAAAAGATTAAGATGGGTGGGCTAAGCCCAACCCCCACACTCAATCCATTCCCAAGCCCCATAGACCCAGACCCGAGCTTGGCCCGGCCTGGTCTGGTCCGAGCGGGCGGGCGGGCGGGTGGCACGCGCACGTGTAGCAATTTTTGCATAACCAACTTGGACCATAGTCTTGGCCCAAGTCTATCCTTGAAGCATCCATAACTCCATTCCTTTGGAAAATTTGGATGCCCCAAAGAGCTTGTACCCTTTATGCAAAAAATGGGTTTTAAATACCTATCAATTCTCTCCTCTACAGTCAATGTGGGATAGAGGTTTTACACTTTTCCCAACACCTCTTTCATGCGGCCACCTTAATGAGTCAATTTTTCATTCAAACCTTAATATTTTTTTGTCATTCTTTTTGTCATTCTTTTTGTCATTCTTTTTGTGGTGTAAAGTTCTCACTACAAAGAATCTAAACCCACTTAACTCCACCTCAATTGAGGATTGGCATAATATTGCATTAAAGTCACCAAAAAACTATTATTTTTCCAACAAGATTAACATGGGGACTAAATAATTAGTGATTGACTTGGAGTATGATCACGTGATATTTCAAAATTATTAAATAATTTCCCCTATCTAACCAACCATACTATTCCCTCCACCAAGCAATCACAATATTTCTACACCACTTGGCTATAATAAATCCATGATACCAAATCCCAAGGGACTAGTGACAAATTAATTCTTTTACATTGTGTTTACTTGAGGGCAGTGGCGTAGCAAAAAATTCAGTGAAAAAGGGGCACAAATTAATGATAACATTATTTTTTTTTATAATAAACAACAATGAAATATTACTAAACTTAAATATTAAGAGTTTATTTGGATAAATGTGAATTTTAAATTAAAGGATTTGAGATTAAGTTTTATACAAATATTGGGGAGTAACTATTTTACAAGTGGATTGGAAAATTAAAAAAAAAAAGAGATAAGTTGAGGTAGAAATGATACATTTTAGTCGAGAAATTTTATAAAACATACTGCAAAAAAAAGTGTCTATCATATGTCGCAATTATGATTTTTGTGGCCTTTAGTTATAACACATTATAGTGTTAGATATAATTTAGTTATAACTTCTTGTGGTTGTTATTTTGGTTATGACTACATATCAAGTAATAGTTAATTATGACTTATTCTGATATTAGTTATGACATATTGTAATTTATTTTTTTTATTTTTTATAATTGAAGATGTGTTGCTTAATTACAATTTATATAATGGTCATTTTAGTTATGAATGGAAAGAAACCCATGCAGGATAAACTCCACATGTCAAATGTAACTAACAATCCAATAAATTCTATATCTTCATTGAAATTAATTATGTTTGCATGTCAATAATGATAGACATCACCATTATATTCAAATTTTCATAGATAATAATATGACTCATCATAATCTCTTTATTTTCAATCAAAATAACCATTATTGTTCTCATAATTTTAAAAATGTCATTGACATTTCACTTTAATGAGCCAATTAGGTCTTCAAAAGGTACAGGTGGAGCATATTTTATGCTTGATGCATTGGGGAAAAAGTATATATATGTTTTTAAGTCAGTAGATGAGGAGCCTATAGATAATAATATGACTCATCATAATCTCTTTATTTTCAATCAAAATAACCATTATTGTTCTTATAATTTTAAAAATGTCATTGACATTTCACTTTAATGAGCCAATTAGGTCTTCAAAAGGTACAGGTGGAGCATATTTTATGCTTGATGCATTGGGGAAAAAGTATATATATGTTTTTAAGTCAGTAGATGAGGAGCCTATAGATAATAATATGACTCATCATAATCTCTTTATTTTCAATCAAAATAACCATTATTGTTCTTATAATTTTAAAAATGTCATTGACATTTCACTTTAATGAGCCAATTAGGTCTTCAAAAGGTACAGGTGGAGCATATTTTATGCTTGATGCATTGGGGAAAAAGTATATATATGTTTTTAAGTCAGTAGATGAGGAGCCTATAGATAATAATATGACTCATCATAATCTCTTTATTTTCAATCAAAATAACCATTATTGTTCTTATAATTTTAAAAATGTCATTGACATTTCACTTTAATGAGCCAATTAGGTCTTCAAAAGGTACAGGTGGAGCATATTTTATGCTTGATGCATTGGGGAAAAAGTATATATATGTTTTTAAGTCAGTAGATGAGGAGCCTATAGATAATAATATGACTCATCATAATCTCTTTATTTTCAATCAAAATAACCATTATTGTTCTTATAATTTTAAAAATGTCATTGACATTTCACTTTAATGAGCCAATTAGGTCTTCAAAAGGTACAGGTGGAGCATATTTTATGCTTGATGCATTGGGGAAAAAGTATATATATGTTTTTAAGTCAGTAGATGAGGAGCCTATAGATAATAATATGACTCATCATAATCTCTTTATTTTCAATCAAAATAACCATTATTGTTCTTATAATTTTAAAAATGTCATTGACATTTCACTTTAATGAGCCAATTAGGTCTTCAAAAGGTACAGGTGGAGCATATTTTATGCTTGATGCATTGGGGAAAAAGTATATATATGTTTTTAAGTCAGTAGATGAGGAGCCTATAGATAATAATATGACTCATCATAATCTCTTTATTTTCAATCAAAATAACCATTATTGTTCTTATAATTTTAAAAATGTCATTGACATTTCACT